>PISX010005258.1:0-110038 GCA_004024625.1 Mellivora capensis
CCCTCTAGTTCCATCCACGTCGTTGCGAATGGCAAGATTTCATTTCTTTTGATGGCTGCATAGTATTCCATCGTGTATATATACCACATCTTCTTTATCCATTCATCTGTTGATGGACACCTAGGCTCTTTCCATAGTTTGGTGATTGTAGACATTGCTGCTATAAACATTCGGGTGCACGTGCCCCTTCGGATCACTAAGATGGAATTTTTTTTTGATGGAAAATTCAAAGAATCTCAAACCAAAAGGAATCCCTGAACTCTTCAAGGCAATAGAAGCAGACTTCTCCCCCTTGATAAAGAAAGTAGCCTTCCCCTTCTTAATGACTGCGCAAAGACTTTAAGGCCTAGAGTCTAGCCAGATTTTGCTTGTCCTCTTTGCGATATATATCCACAACTCCTCGTTTCTTTCCAACCAAAAAGCAAGGTTAGGTCTGCAGTATACTCAAACAGGGAAATGTAATTTCTTATACATTGAAAGAATTACTGGGACCGCTAATATGTAAAAGCAGAAACAGAAGAATATATGTGTGAATAAGTGGTCAGTCTTGAGGCTACTATGCTGGGCAGTGGTCAGGGGTATAAAGCAGAATATAAGGCTGAATAGAGGATAGTTTATTGATTTGGAAACCTGTGACTCAGAGTTTAATGTTCTAGTAAGGACAACTGGTTTTGGTCCTAACACACCACACCAATGGCTCTTTGAAGCTTGGTCTATATTAAATGAGGTAGAGATTAGAAAATGTCCTTGGAATGGTATTGAGAAGGGGATCAGAAGATTTAAAGAAATAAAAATATTTAAACAAACTTACTACAAGAGACTGAAAAACTTACTACCTGATTATGTTCCCTGGGAGGACCCGAAGGACTTGTCTTCATAAAGAAACAAGAAATGAGGGACGCCTGGGTGGCTCAGCCAGTTAAGCTGCTGCCTTCGGCTCAGGTCATGATCCCAGGGTCCTGGGGTCAAGTCTCACATCAGACTCCTTGCCCAGCAAGGAGCCTGCTTCTCTCTCTGCCTCTGCCTGCCATTCTGCCTGCTTGTACACTCTCTCTCTCTCTCTCTCTCTCTGACAAATAAATAAATAAATAAAATCTTTTAAAAAAAGGAAACAAGAAATGAAATAGTGAGAGAGGCACCGGCATCTTTGAAAAGCTCAGTGGGAATGACAATAGGAGATACTTCCGACTGAACTCACTTATATTAATAGCTGTTATAGAATCACACAACAGCAGAGGTCAGGTGCAGCACTTAAATGTTAGAGTAAAGCCAGAGTGGCAGTGTCTTAATCCATAGAAATTCCTGGTGATCATTGGCTAAAAGATTATATACTTCAAGAGGCATTACAGATGTACAGAGTATGTTACTTTTCTCTATGAACCTAAAAACAATACAATCGAGGTCTGGAAATAAGAGGGCTGAGTTGAATTGCTCTATTGTGTAATCACAATCCTTTGCCCAACCTCCACAGCCAAGTCAGTCCACATACCCAGACTGCATTAATTAAAGAGTCTTTTGTTTTGCTAGGGCTGCCCTAACAGGGTATCACGGACTGGGAGACTTAAAGGATGAAAATTTACTTTCTCGCACTTCTGTAGGCTAGATAGCTAGGACCAAGGTGCTGGCAGGGTTGATTCCCTCTGAGGCCTCTCCCCTTGATGTATAGATGTCCATTTCTTCCTTACATTGTCACTGATCTTCCCTCTCTCCCTTCCTGTGTCTAAATGTTTTCTTCTTATAAGGACACCAGTCATATTGGAATAGGGCCCACCTTAATGACTTCATTTTAACTTAAAAAAAGGGGCGCCTGGGTGTCTCAGTTGGTTAAGCATTTATTTTCAGCTCAGGTCATGATCTTGTGGTCCTGGGATCGAGCAGCTCATTGGGCTCCCTGTTCAGTGCAGAGCCTGTTTCTCCCTCTCCCACTGTTCTTCCCTCTCCCACTCCACCCCCACACACTCATGTGCTCACTCCCTCTCTCTCTCCTGCTTTCTCTCTTAAATAAATAAAATCTTTAAAAAACAAACAACAAACTTAATTACCTTCTTAAAGATACTATCTTCATCAGCACTGAGTGTTGTATATAAACAATGAATCTTGGAACACTAGATCAAAAACTAATGATGGATCATGACTAACATAATACATGTAACTAATAATAATAAATGTGACTAACATTAACATAAATAGTAATAATAATAATAATAAATGTGACTAACTTTGTAAGGGCCTACTTAGCCAGAGGGAGCCATTTTGTTGTTTATGCAGTAAACTTAGATTGACCCTGCCCCTCCCAGAGGAACTTACTTAAAAGCAAGTCCGGGAAACGAGTCCCAGGTAGCAAAGCCCAGATACAAGGGTGGGTCAGGCCAGGTGGAGACATCCAATCAGTGGGGCATGCATATTGTCTCCCTAGCTACCAAGAAGAGTGGGCCCCGCCTTTTGGGCACCAATTCTGACCAAGGCGATAGGCTAGTTCAAATATCTACTAGGGAAATTGAAATTCAACTGGCCACCCGTGTGTGACCTAGCATGACTGTGCAGTTTTCTCTGTGTGTTGCAATCTCATTGGCCACCTGTGTGTGGCCAGGCTCAACCACATGGCCTTTGCTCTATAAAAGTTAGTCTGTGAGGCTGGGAGGGGTCGCCTCTTTGTAAGAGACGGCCCCGACCGGTCGTTTGATTCCTGATGCTTGGCATGAAATAAAGCTTTGCTTGACCTTCGCTTTGTATCAGTCTCGCTCCTTTGATCACAGACCCATTATTGGGGAACCTAACAACTTAACACACATACACACACACACACACACACACATACAAACACACACATGACGCTATCTCCAAACAGTCACATTCTGAGAGGTTCCAAGGGTTAGAACTTTGACATATGAGTTTGAGAGGAACACAATGCAGCCCATTATAAAGAGGATGTTAGCTTCCCTTGAGAAAAGGTCTCCATGAGCATATATGATAAAATAATAAACATTCCTTTTATAACTCCCTAAAGAGATCCATGACCTAAAGTGGGGAAAGGATAGGACTCAAAGTTTTGTGTTTTATTTTGTTTTAAGACATGATACCATAGGGCATGAAACCCCATCAGTAGTCCTCTAATTTGTTAAAGGGCTTATCAAAACCCAGTATTAAAAATAATTTTGGTCCAACTCCAATTCACAATGGTCCCAAACTCCTACTGATTGATTCTGGTGTTAATTCTTCCATCTCTAATTGCATAATTGACAGGCTATATGAAGTAGCTGGCACACTCTCACATTAGTTCTCCAACCTATGATGTAAGAGCCATATGGTAGGATGGATAAGTGGAACAACTGAACCACCACTGAAATCTTTCTGGATGGCAAAGGAAAAGCAGTATTTCAATCCAGGAGGAATTTAGATACTACTTCCACTGCCCACAAACCTTTTCTATCAATTCACCTGTTTGTTTCTGAAAAAGCAAATGAAGATGAACTGTTATAAACATAACCAAATAGTAGCCTTTTTCACAGCTGCTTCTGTGCTATAGTTCTTTACTCAAAAATACCAACCCAGCCCCTGGCACTTTGTATGTGTTTATTGTACTGGATATGTCCTGGATATTGTACTGGATATGTACTGGATACATTCTTTTCAACCACTACCAGAAGAAGATAGAGGGCAGTTCTTTTTTTCTTGGAAGTGAGACCAGTACACATTCACTCTTTTCTCAAGCCTGTTAACTACCCCACTCCCTGTCCTCAGGGAACTGTCATATTCCACAGGGAATTTGATCATCTTGGCATTCTGCAGAACATTATTGGTCAATTATAACGTAACATACTGCTAATTGGCACTCAAGAGCGGTAAGTAATCTGGGAAGACAGAATTGCCAGGGGGTAGAAAATAAATATCATAATTCAGGGGTGTACTCTATTGTGAAGTTTATAGATGTCCAGGGGTCAGAAGAATACTGAGACATTCTGTTTAAGATAAGAACAATATGCTGCATTTTGTACCCTCCGTGATGAAAACAGAAACATCAGTTTGTAGTCCTTTTTGATATCTGGAAGAAATTTGAAAACTGTTTTGCACTATTTATTTAGTAACTTACAATGCTGACCATTCTTAATAGTTCTCAGAATAGGGGCCCCTGAGTGCCTCAGTCATTTATGTATCTCTCATTGGCTCAGGTCATGATCCCAGAGTCCTGGGATCGATCCCCACTTTGGGCTCCCTGCTCAGGAGGGAGCCTGCTTCCCTCTGCTCCTCCTCCTGATCATGTTCTCTCTCTCTGAAATAAATAAATATTTTTTAAAATAAAAAAATAAAATAGTTCCCAGAATAAAGAAGACCCTGCAGGAAGTCTCAGATGTATGCAAGCTGTCCTGACACTTGGGTTATATGACTTAGTATGTCTGATGATGCTAGAAGTATACATGGTGGATTTAAAAAAAAAAAAAAAATCTTTGCAGCATCTCTGCTAAGCCACAACATAGGAGTCCCTGTACAAATTCTAAGGATTTTGCAACAAGGCCATGTTTTCTGTGGCAGAATTACCAGCCCTTAAAAAAAAATAACTCCTGTTGTATTAATGAGTCTTAATAAAATCTTAAGACCTAATGGGAGCTACCAAATGACTGTGTTGGGAGCTGTCCATCCTGTAACAGAGCAGGCAGCAGTCAGCCAACCGCATGATAGAAAGGACACCTTTAGAATGATGCCTGAGCAGATCCAGAAAATGCAAATAAGTTACAAAGGGGAGAAAAAAAAAAGACCCAGGCCCCATGTCAGCTAATTCAGATATATACTTGGTCTTTTTGGAGACATGCCCTAGGACTAATTGACCAAGAAGGGAAATTCTTGGTCCTGGTTGACAGATGGACTGGTATTGGTACTGGCCACAAACTGAATGTTGCTGTGCTATACTCTCATTCAGGGATGGCTGTATATAACAATGGTGAAAGGAAAACCTCCACATAGCAAAGTTGTGAGCAGTACGCTTGGTCATGATCTCTGTATGCAGGGGTTATCACCCCACAATACGGTGCATAAGAATGTATCCACTGCAGAGAAAAGATGGAACATTCAAACAGGCAGAATTACATGTCCCTGGAATGCTGGCCTTTTTCCTCAGCCACCCAATGCTGGAGAAATGAGCTATGGATGAAGGCGAGGAAACTGAACACGTACTCAACAGCATGGGTTCCCTCTCAGCAAGACTGATCAGACTACTGCCACTGCTAAATAATCAACTTACCAGCAGCAAAAATGATACTATACCTTCAATCTGGAATCATCCCTGAAGGGGAATAGTTATCCACTTGTTGGCACTTTGACTACATCTAAACTTTAATATCTTGGAGGATAAGTGATGAATACTTACCCAATTCAGCATCCGTTCTGGAATATGGATCTGTCCTTTCTTTCCCAAATGCCTCTTCCAGCACCATCAGTCATTCACATTGTATGTTACACAGTAGTGTATGAGTAAGGGGCTTATTTATGACAGAAAGAGGTGTAACAATGGAAAAATGACAATGGATCCTCCAGTTTTATTACAAAGCTTGCCACCCAGAATGTTTAACCCAGTAGAAACATGCTATGTGTCCTGTTAAAGGCAGTTATGTTGCCAGCCTGGGGACAAGATCCCATAGAGTCAGTGTCCTTACCTCCAGAATGGGTTAAGGTGCGAACCAAAACCAAAAGCTAATACTGTGTCCCAATAATTAGAATACACAGGTCCATAAACCAAGGGGTTGAAATATAATCAACCCTTGTATTCAATACTCCCACTAATACACCTGCAGAATTTTTGCTTCTTATTCCCACATTAGAGTAGAATTCCTAGAGGAAAAAGAGGTCCTTCCACCAGAAATACAGTAAAGGCTCCATCAGACTTAAAGCTAGAACTATTATGCTGGGATCCTTACATCAAAGAATCACAGACAAAAAAAAAAAAAAAAAAAAAAAAGGAATTACGACACTTAGGGAGTTATTGACCATGATTACCACAAGGATCTAGGATGGCAACTACCATAGTGAGTAAGTGAAGAGTATGTCTGGAAAACAAGTGATTCATGGGGTACCTCTTGGTGCTTCTGTGCTCCCTAATAGCTGTGAACAAACAATTACAACTACTATCATACAATAACACAATTCAATTAAAAAGTCAGCACCTTTGGATCTGAAGGATCATTTCACTAGACAAGCAACACAGATGAGTTGAAATTCTGACTGAAGATGAGATAAATCTGGAATGGATATTCAAAGAGGTAGATAATGAATATCAATTATGGCCAATGGACAAGCTTTACCATTGGGAATAGTACCTTGTTCAAATAATCCTGAGAATTACAGTCTGAACAGATCTTAGTGGTACAAAGATTGAACGGCATATACATATCTTGTGCCTAACTTCAAGTCTTCCCAGCACCTCTCCTTACTCCAGCTGTGGCATCCAGACCTGTGGAGGCTACGACCAGCACCTCACCACAGACTCGCCATGTATGCACACCACCCACTTCCTCTATGAGGGCTTCTCCAATGGCACAACGTGCGACGCTACTCATGCAGGTGTAACCTAGAAACATGAATGAGATAATGCCTACAGAATCATGCTTGACCAATGGGGGACAGGAGTTGATGGACATATGCCCTCCTTTTTGTCAAAGAGGTCTACCACACATTTTTTGGTCTCCTTAGAAAGCTACCCTGTATACCCCTATCCATCATTCCTGCTCTACGAGATCCCATCCCCAAATAAACTATCTGTATGCAAAACCTTGCTTCAGCACTGCTTTGGGGGAATCTGGGCTGAGGCAGTGACTACCCATTTACTCTCAAAAGCTTATAGTCTGAGGAAACATGCTTAATATAGAACAGTTAGACATTTCCTCTTAAATCAAATGTGCTGCATTCTCATGCATTTCAAACTCCCCCTCCCAAAAGCCCTCCTTTATCAGCAAAAAAAAAAGTGTTTCTTAAACTTAGATTAATGTTTTTTATCTTTTAATGAAATTCAACCATCATCAAATCATCGCCAAATATAATTGACCTACCTTAAAATGTAAAGACATCAACTATTATTAATGAACTGTTTTAAGGCACAATTTGGAACATGATCACAGTTAGAATATATATGAAGTACTATATGATAAAAGACTAACTTATTAACCTTGGAGCATTTTCTCTGCATCAGCAAAGTTTTAGAGTATTAGAAGAGAAGCAATATCTCAAATAATTTGTAAACCTTTCTTTAACAATACATCAAAGGGAAAAAATAGATAAGTTGATTTCAAACAGTAAAACCTCCTTCTCAAGAGAGCAAGTTGCCTAAGAAGTAAAGACCTCTGTGGCTGCTTATTACATCACCATCGCCTATGACCTATCACCTCTTTGACTTCAGAGAATTCTCTTTAAATGTGTTTACTAGGGCAAAGAGAAGTGTAAGGGAATTATCAAAGAGAGATGGGGCAGCATGTTGCACAGAGAAATAAGCATGTGTTTATTTTTCCCCTTTATCTACAGATTTCCAGTATTTGGCTTATTCCCAATTTTAGATGTCTGTCCTTCTTCCACCATGTACCTCTTGATCTACAACCAATATATATATATTTTTAATTTATTTATTTGTCAGAGAGAGCAAGTGAGCCCAGGCAGAGTGGCAGGCAGAGGGAGAAGCAGGCTCCCTGCCGAGCAAGGAGCCCGATGTGGGACTCCATCCCAGGACGCTGGGATTGTGACCTGAGCTGAAGGCAGCTGCTTAACCAACTGAGCCACCCAGGCATCCCTACAACCAATATTTCAATATCATACCCAGATGCACATTTTCTTCTTCACATTATGTTCTATTTCTTTATACGTAATTTATTTACTGATACTGTAATTCCTAATTTCTTGGGTATACTTCTATTTCTTATACAGATTTACATGTAATTCTAAAATTCTTTGCAAACTGATCTCTAAAGTTTCTAGTACCTTTATTTACATATCACTATGATATTTTACACTTTATCGATTCTAGATCTTCTGAGGTTGTGTTTTGCACATTTTCTTAAATCTCAGTGTGTTACTTGATTTTGCAAATATATTTTATTTTTAAAATCTTTTATTGTCAACTGTACAAATTTACTGAATAAAAAAAGAATGCGATTGGCCATTTGCAACACAGATATACCTAGGGGATGTTAGGCTAAGTGAAATAAGAGACAGACAAATACCACAGGATTTCATTTATATGTAGACTCTAAAAAACAAAACAAATGAAAAAACAAAAAACCAGAAACAAACCTAAATAAATACAGAGCACAAACTGGTGGTGGCCAGAGGAGAGCCGGAGGGAGGGAGGGGCAAAATGGGTGACGGGGGAGTAGGAGATACAGGCTTCCGGTTGTGGAATGAATAAATCATGGGAAGGAAAGGTAAAGCATGGGGAATACAGTCAATGCTATTGTAATAGCAGTATATGGTGACAGATGGTAGCTATACTTGTGGTGAGAATAGCATGATGTATAGAGCTGTCAAATCACTATGTTGTACACCTGAAACTAATGTAACACTGTGTGTCAACTATACGTCAATGAAAATAAATAAATAAATAAATTTGGTAAAGAAAAAAAGCTCATATGTGAGCATATGTATTAATTTCCATGTTACATATGCTGGTAGAAAATTATACAAAGCTTAGAGAACTCACAGGATTGGTACATAAAATATAATATGTCTGTACTATGGAATTAATGCTATCATTTCAAAAGCATATTTGAATCCAAAGTTTTAAGGTAATATAGTAATTTTAAAATCCTTATGTTCTAACATTGAACACAAATACTGACTAGAATGCTGAATATCCAGTATTAAGTAAATTTGGGAAAAAATAAAATTAGATACATTGACTATAAATGTATAAAAATCAGGTATAAAATAAAATACTATTAATAAAACTTTTTCAGATTGATGAGATATCAGGTGTTCTTTCATTTATTTCTTAAATTTGCCTGTATTTTACACATCTGCCCCAATCAACACATATTTTTTATATAAATCAGAATAAAACTGTTTAAAAGATTAAAATCAAATTTCTGGGTTCTATTTCTTCTACAATTAGGGAGTAGACTGAAGCTTTGTCACCACAATATTTAATCACCTAAGAGATGAACTCTTAATAAAATTTCTTTGTGCTCCTGAAGATGGCATTGATTAAACAATTTTATTTCAAGTGACAGAAACTCAAAATATGTTATAAGGGCCCTGAGACATCTCATCAAACCTAATGAGTGGGAAAGGGAGGTAGTCTCCAGCATCTTGCAGAAAAGGACATTTTCTATATATCATCTCTGCTTATTTCACTCTTCATTTGTATCCTTTAGAGTAGCTTGGTTTTCTCCGTAGGGCAGAACACATGCACACTCTATGATCTTGAGCTTCTCATCTTACAGCACTGGCCATCTAGACAGAATGAGATTCTCTGACTCAACTGCAGAATTCAGAAAGATTCTGACCAACCTAGTTTGAATCAGTTGCAATTATCTATGGGCAGAGGTAAGTTAACAGGGAAGCTTCCACAAAACTGCATTTATAGAACTGAAAGTCAAAGAGGGCAATTCTCAGAAATGGGAATTTGTAGAAAATACAGTGTGTCCAGTACAATAACCATAAATACATAAATTAATAAACTATTTCCAATTGTATTATTTCATCAATGTTTTAAATGGACTAAATGTTATAGTACTGTACAATGGCGATTTGATCATGTAGACATATTCCCAGAAGTTTTTGAAAACTATTCCCCATTGTGTATATCACATATTTATAATACATAGGATATCTTCATTGTCTAGACAATATATATTTTTAGAGAAGCTCTTTCCAATAAAAATAAAATGTGAGCCATATATGTAATTTTAAAGTAATAGCATATATCTTTAAAAAGTGAAAATAAACAGATGAAATTAATTTTAATGGTATATTTAATTTCACCGAGTATATCCAAAATACTATTATTTCAATATGTTACATTAGCTACATTTCAATTGTTCAGTACCATCTCTGGTTAATGTATACTCTATTAAATAGTATAGATCTATATGGTCTATATATGAAAATGCATAGAATAATTGCTTTCTTTATATAGGTATATATATTAAGTATGAAATCTATGTATTCAAAAATTCTATATAAATATGAAATATATTTGTTCACACATTCTATAAAAGCACTGTATTGCTTTAATATGCATATTATTAAATATACACACACATTTTTAATTACAGAACCATGAATGTGGCTTCTGTCATATCCCAGCGCATTATGGGTGGGTGCATAGGACTTTGGAAAACAAGGCTGTAGAGATTCAATTCACTTACAAAGGACATAGGAATCTAAGCACATTTGCACTAATCAATGAATATAGAATATAATTTTATCAATAACATAAAAAGTATACAAAGAATGAGGTAAGTAATGGATGAAATTTTTTAAAATTTCTGATTACTCTTCAGTTGAGTTTAATCATGACTCACTAAAGTTGTCTTATACCAGAGAAATGTTTCTTATAGAAATTTCCAAAGAATGATATTAAACAGAATTAAGGTGACTGGTTCAAGAAAACTGAGAACAAATATATCATTTTCTTTTTAAGAAAACAAATTCAAAATCCTTTCTACTCCATCAAATGTTTCATAAGCAAAGTTCATAAGTGGATTTGAACATTACTTGTCACCACAAGTAAAACCGGGATAAAATCTTATAATCAAATCAGAACTAACCACAAAATGATTTTCACTCTCTCTCTCAATGTGTATGAAAGTCACAAGCGGGGGGGGGACCTGAAAGCTGTCCTCTTATTTCAAAAAAGAGTTGAATCCACTTTTGAAATCACTACATTCATTTCCAGGTAGTGTTTCATTTCCAGAATATCTTAGGACAGTTTAGAGCTGAGGCACAGGGAAGATGCAAAATAAGCTTCTAGAAGGACTTGGCGAAATGCTCCCAAGTCCTGTAAAATGGTGAAGGACATCATGAGGGCTTATAAGGAGCACCGCATCTACCTATACAGCTCTGTCTTTTCTTTCCTAGTGCCAGCCTACGTGATCTGGTTGAGAAGGGGGCTTGGCTATCATGGACTAACTAGGAGCAGGAAATTTCTCACTGCTGTCACTCATATCATCTTTGCTCTCCTCATCACCCCCTGTGAGATTTAAGAGTGCCTTCTGAATGGGAAGAAATAAATGGCAGTGAGAGTCTCTGTCCTACTGTTGTTGGTCTAAGGATTAAACAACTCGGGATTAAAGTGAGAAGGAGCAAACTGACCTCTAAACTCTGCCAAAAATCATCATTTTACATATATTTTCTCTTCTCAACTATGTAATAGGCATATGGGTGGCTCAGTCAGTTAAGCCTCTGCCTTTGGCTCAGGTCATGATCCCAGGGTCCTGGGACTGAGCTCCGCATCAGGCTCCCTATTCCAAGAGGAGCCTGCTTCTCCCTCTGCCTCTCCCTCCTGACTGTGCTTACTCTCTCTGTCAAATAAATAAAATCTTAAAAACAAAACAAAACTATGTAATTAGAGGAATGGCAACTCTTAGTATGTAATAAGAGCAACAAATACCCTTTAGGGCTGACAGTTCTATATTTGCCCCTTCCCTGCATGGGCCATGTAGGAATATAGACAAGTAAATTCATGCAGTCTTTCCCCACTTTGGGAGTAACCAGACATTTTATGGAACCAGTGAGATTTGGATATACATAAACATAACTGAAAGTGGTTAAGGTATTAAAAGTGTCTTTGAGAATATTAATCATATCCTATGGACCTTCTGAAGTTAGTAAATGCTTGACTTAAGAATAATAATAACTTCCCCAAACACAATAATATAGTGAGTTTAAATCAGACTTTAATAAACATCTTTAGCATGTATTAATTGCCAGGCACATAAGGGATCATCAAAATAATTTAACCAATAGCCCCCTTATAAAGGGAGAGTTAATAAAATATATATTTAAAAAATGACTTTGTCAGAGGACTATAGTCTTTATCCCTTATGTATTCTTTCTTTGACTATTGTTCATGTGTATTGCTGAGAATTCAGGCATGCCTTTTAAATTTATGCAATTCCCCTTTGTTAGAGAGCTAGGACTTACATCTCTGATTGCAGCTTCTTACAGAATCACCTTTCCTTTTTCTCAAAAATGTTCCATCACAATCACCACAATTTTTCCTTTTTTGAGATGTTCCTGCACACTCTTCTCCTCCTGTCTATACCACATGCCGGCACATAATGTTCTTTCCAACTGTGTGGCTCTATTCCCGAAGCTTCCCCCTTGTACTCACTGTAAACACTCTCTCTCACTTACATGCACCCTCACAGAATTAAATTTTGTCCCCTTATGTTGTTCTTGTGCATTCTGAGCTCAAACCTTTTTCTTTACAGATTTTGCCTGCCTTAGCCCCAAGATAGCATCTTCTAAGTGGTGTCAGGCTACCCTATAGACACGGGCACCTCTCTCCCCTAACCCAAGCAATCTGGATATTCAGGTCATTCATTTCTTGAAATCATTTTCCCACGTAAGGAAAGGAGCTACTTACTTCTGAATGAAGCAACATCATTTTAGATTAAGAAAACCAGCTTCTATGTTCACTATCACCAGAAGGACCATCACTTAAGGGACAGATATTTTCAAGCGTTCTTTTTCAAACTACATGAAAAATTGAAAATAAAATTCTTTCTCTGGATCCTTCAAAACTGGCAAAACTGATTTTTTTTTTTTTGATAAATGTTTGCAACCCAGTACAGGTGACTTACAAAGGAACAGCATGCTCTGTTTTCTTATGATAACTGGCACAACAGGACACATTTAAAAGGATCTGGACTTTAATCATGTGTCCACTGATTTGGTTCCTTAATGAAGTTTTTAAAAATTTCATAACCTACTCAGTAAAACAAGGATTGAAACAATATCTAAAGATTTCTCTCTTTGAATAATGCTTGTAGTCAGATCCACGCTGGATGCTTTTGTCTGATGGAGCACTATATAAGAAGAGAATTAACTTTCTGGGTGCCTGGGAGGCTCAGTTGGTCAAGCAGCTGGCTCCAGTCATGATCTCCGAGGATCAGGCTCTGCGCTCAGCGGGGAGTCTGCTTGAGGATTCTCTCTCCCTAGCCCTTTGCCCTCCCTCCCACCCCCCACTCCCATTCTCTCTTTCTCTAAAATAAATATTTTTTTAAAGAAAAAAATTAAAAAAAGAAAACAATAACAAGTGTGTGTTTTCTAGTCAGACAGAAAAAGAAATTCAGTATATGTTCTTACTTGTATGAGAAATCTAAAAAAGCTGAGCTCATAGAAATAGAGAGTAGGAAGGTGGAGAAATGGGGGCATATTGGTCAAAGGGTACAAACGTCTAGTTAGAAGATGAGCAAGTTTTGGGGGAGCTAACATGGAGAATAGTAACTGTAGCTAACAATACGCTATTATATACTTGAAAGTTGCTAAGAGCAGATCTTAAATGTTATCACACACCCACACACAAAATAGAAATCATGGGAGGTCATGGTCATCATTTTGCAGTACACATGTGTATCAGATCATTACATTGTACAGCTTGTATTTACACAATATTATATGCCAATTACATCTCAATAAAACTGGGGGCAAAAAGAAAAAAGTCATTCACACCATCGCAGTTTGCAAAAATATCGCTCTTAAATCAAAATTACATGGACAACATGGAATGCTAATGCCATCTTTATTCCTTTGGCTCAATTCTCCCAATAGTACCTATAGTCATTTGGTGAATAGTTTATAAAGCTGTGTATTTCAGTAGCATCATATACATTTAAAGTGCTTTTACATGCAAATTTTATTTACCTTGTACGCCCCTGTGAGGTTATAGCACAGACACTGCTACCTCTTGAGAAATGAAGAAAGTGAGGCTAAGAAAAGCTACAGCAGCTTAGGTGACTGACCCAAAGTGACACGTTCATGAATGGTAGCAACAGAACTAGGATCCAGGTTTACTACAGATTCAATCTCTCAATAAATCATTTTCTCTAACTCGCCAGAATTTATGCACTCAACAGAGAATCATTCAGTTCTCACTCTGCATTAGGCATGATGTCAGAAGGGACCAACAAACATTGTACTCAAGGACAGTGTAGTAGATAATCACTGAGAAAAGTGCCCTTAATGTTACTTCCTGGGAGAGTTAGGAAAGATGTTCAAGAGGAAGGGATGATTTCACTCACATTTTGTACCCTACGGATGGTATTCTGGACACACAGCTGGATAAGAGGAGTCCAGGAATATGGAAGGACAAAAACAAAACAAAACAAAAAACATGATGAACAATAATCATTTGCTTGATGTGGCTGGAATCCAGGCAAGTGAAGTAGTTAGTGTTGGGGGTGGAGAAGTAGAGATGGTGGGGGATGGCAGTGTTAGGAGATGAAATTTTAAAGGTGGGCAGATTGTTTTTCCTTTGACACTCTTCCCACTGAGAGGCAGGGCTATGTTTCCTCCCCTTGAATCTGGTGGACGCTGTGACTGCACAACCAACAAAAATGAGGCAAGTACTGCTTTGCTGCTTTACCGTTCTGTCCCCAAGAGGCTGGCAGCTTGCACTCTGTGTCTCTACTCGTACCTGGAACACAGCTGGGACCATGCTGGGATGAAAGTCAAAATGCCCTGGGGAGAAGCCCAGGATGAACTCTCAGGCAACAAACAGCACCAAGTTCCCAAGCACAGAAAACAATCCCTTGAAAGTGGACCCTCAGCCCCGTATGGGCCTCCTGGGGATCCCACATGGAGTGGTCATGAGCTATCTCTTTAGAGCAAAAGACAGTTGCAGATTCATGAGAAAAATAAATAATTGTTGTTGCTCTAACCCATTAGGTTTGGGGTGGTTTGTATACAAGCCTGGATCATTGGAATATGTGGGATTCATAATCAGACTTAGAGAAAGGATTCCTATGTGTAATGGATGGATTGGCTACTTCATATGATTAGATGAAGAGATGATAAGGCAGGGGGGAAATGATTAAATGTTCCACTAAATCAGATGACATTCATATTTTTGAGCCTAGAAGATAAAGGTTGGATTTTAACAATGCCTAAAAGCATCAGAATTTTAGGAAAGCTTCATATTACCCAAGAATGTGCCTTAAAATAAGATTCACACTCTAAAAATGCTTTGTATGTAACTACTGAATATCCTTATCATAATGACAGGAAAAAAGTTATGCCCTGAACACAGGAGTATGACCCCCAAATATGAAAATCTACTGAACCTCAAAGAGGTTCTTGAAATCTGAGAGTATTCCTTAAATCCCAGAATAGAAACTAAGCTGTTTGAGAGCTACCTAAAATACCCATTATATATGGTTGTTTTTAATTCTGAGGTTTTCCTCAAGAACACACCATTTTTATTATAATGTATAGCACTTGATTAATAGGCCTGAGTAAACTTTAGAGCCATAACACATTTGCTTGCCCCACTATTATCTATCCTTTTTGAGAAGACTTGCGACTTGTTTGCTTTTGGTTTGTGTTTGGGTTTGTGTTTTGTTTATTAAAGGTTCCTTTACTTCTATAAATGATGGCTTCATAAAAAGCTGTTATCCTTGGAATTCCCATTTTTCTCCATAGTTACAGTGTTGAAAATTCACCAAATATTCCTGAAACATCTGTTACCAAAGCAAGACCCTTTTCTAAATAGTATTGCTGGACATGTCTAGTGGTCGTTTATTGTCACATACACATGGTTTAGGGACAGTGTCCTGACATGTGGATACTGAAATGTATTTCATAATAAGCCTATTGTTATGCTTCCTACACTCCTCCAATGATGCATTTAAGGGGAATTTCCAAAAGTCAACGGCAAAAGAACAACGATCAGTTAAGCTCTAGGTAAAAGAAAAGAGAGTTGTTTATCAACTCACTAGGAAACTATCTTCTGGGACTTTGGGCAACATAAATCACACCTCACTCTGCCTCTGAGAAGTTTGCTCTGGGCTAGGAACAAAGGATGCTGAGATAGTATGTAACTACTGAATCGAGGACTATCTGGAAAAATCGAGGGCTATGGAAAAAAAAAACTGCATAAAAAGTTGAATCAGCAGCTATAACGTAAAAATCAGGAGGTTCCATCTAAGAATTTGGTTTTCTGGTTTGTCTTGAAAACAGAATAACTGACAGGACGGGCCCACATTCCCATGTGGCAAGTCTCCAGCTAGGCAGCAGAGACTGGCCATTTTAGAAGGGGGCAGGGAATCTCCAGTCATCATCCCTCTGGGCTCGCTGCCCTAAGGCATCATATCCAACTCCCATCTATCATCCCACTTAGCCTGTTTCCTTTTTCTTTTTCTTTATTTTTTCTTATAGAATTATGAGAAAGTGAAATATTTTTGTATCCACATTTCTAGCAAAAAATAAAATTTAGTCCAAGAGGCCAAATGCTTCCAGGAATATTTCTCATACCCAGGTCACTCTGCTCACTTATTTATTCTATTCCTTGCCTTCAAAGGAATTTGAGTTTACCTGCCCTGATTTCAGACAGTCAGGATGAATTATTGGAGCCAAAAGAAAACTGTTGACTCTGCTTCCCCAGGCCTGAGGAACTTGACAATATATCAGTTTCCATTTTATTCTCTTTCAAAGACTGTTCACTGAGAAAGCCAATCCAATTGTCCTTGCGCTAACCTCTGAGCCACCTCACAGTCATTTTTGATTTTGGAGTTACTTGACCCACTCCACAAAGATGCCAGTCTCAGCTCTGTACTGGTGTGTTTTAAATACTTCCCAAGCTTTAGGTTTCTCCAGCCTTTAGCACACAGCTGTCTTACAGCCTGTTAACCCATTCAGCCATTCCCAAGTACCCTGAACAAAGCCAAGGGTAGTCAGTGGTGTGTGTCTAGTCCCACCAAATATGTTATTCCCAGTTTATGCAGTTCCCTGTTTCCTGGAACAGTCTCCTTCTCCAAAGACAGCAATGCAACATAAACTCTAAAACCAAAATCTCCCCATAGTTTAATAAAATGAATTTTAAAGCAAATTTTTCAGGTAAATCCCTGAATTTTTTATTTTGTTTTGTCTTGCCTGGTAAAAATAATTTTGTAATCCTTGGGTGGAGATGAGGATATAGAGTCGTGCATCATGTCACAAAATGACCATGGTGTGTGTTTGGGGGGGGGGCGGTGCCTGGGTGGCTCAGTCAGTTAAGCATCTGCCTTTGGCAACTTGCATCAGACCTCTAGGTCCTGGGATGGAGTCCCTCCCGTATGCAGCGCCCTGCTCAGTGGGGAGTCTGCTTTTCACTCCCTTTCTGTCTCCGCCTCCCCATCACTCATTCTCTCTCTCAAATAAATAAATAAACCCTTAAAAGAAAAGAAGGGAAAAGGAAAAAAGAGAAAAGAACAGAAGAGAAAATGATCACGCCTACATATCCAGCGTGAAGGCTGCCCAGTACCTCTGCTGTCAACAATGGCCTTGGGAAAGCGAGAAGCCCTGAGCAGTATCATCTATCATGAGGTACCATCCGTACTCTTAAAAAGGAAACAGACCCTACTACTAAAATAGATGCAGATACAGATAGATATGGATACAGATCTAGAAATACACACAGTTCTCCAGACATACAAGAACCAGCAGAAGGCATTAGCAGACAAGCTCCAATAGCCCAAGCAGTGATTAAGCTGTTTTCTGTGTCTGGCCTTACTGTGTGGTAATTAACATCTGCTTCTGGTCAGCCCAGGTAGAGGCAAGTGAATAGCATTGCGTCTGAGGCCTTATCTGTTTTCTTTTCCCAGTAGTAGTTATTCTGATTTCTAGGCCTAGAGGCAGAAGAGAAACTGGCACCGGTTTCCGAATCTCTTTTGAAGCCCAAAATGGAAAATAATAGCCTAATTAAATGAAAGGATTTTCCTCCCATCCCGGAGCTGCCGGGAAGAATGCAAACCATTCATTGGTGAGTTCAAGTTGTTATGCGGCAGAACAGATGATGGATAAAAGTTCAGGTGCTCTGCAATTAGTGCTGGGCAAGTGCTTCTGGCAGACAGCCAATGCCCAAAGACACAGCATCGCTATGGTTTGCCAAACTGCGTCCTTAGGAAACCTCATTTTCCATCCTTTCAAAAGTCTGAATTGTAATTGCTGTGTTCCGAGACAAATGAAAGAACAATCTGCCTCCTCAACCGTGTGCGTTTCCAGAGGGGTTCCTCTCTGCATATATTGAGGAACCAGCTCTAATCCTGCCCCCATCACTGAGGGCGGCAGGCCTTCCCACACAACACGCAGGATGTGCACCACCGGGTCATTATTTATCAGGGAGCGATCTGTTGGTTTGTTCACATCAGAACTGTGGAAGGGAGACAGGGGTTAAAATGTAGATTCCTGGGCCTGGGACCAGACCACAAAATCAGAATCTCCCAGGTGGGAATTCAGAGTCTATATTTTAGCCATTTCTGTGATTCTTATTCACATTAAAATTAGAGATCCACTAATCCTAGTGGATTCCACAAGAATCCCTTTAGGCTCATGAGCACTGTTGACTCCATAGAGAAGGCCACAGACAATTTATACTCTCATCAGGCCAACAGCCTTGCAAAATAGAAAACGAGTAAGTAAACAAGCATATCAATTACCTCAGATCTTGATCGTTACTATGAAGCAAAAAAAAAGATGTATCAACAAGAGTTCATGGGGGAGGCAGGAACCCAGTCAGATGAGGAGAGTCCTCTTTAAGGAGACCTCTTCTCCCCAACTCCTCCCCGCAAAATGTCACTTTTTTGTAATATGCCAAGTTTTCCCTAGTTTTCTTGCAATGGCCTTAGGAAAATGTAAAGTCTGGTCTAAGGGGGTTTGGAATAATACAGCTTTATTTTTGTCTATTAGTATCTGTAACTATTCTATTACACTGGATCATCATAGCAAGTCTATAAAGTCATCTAAGCAAATATCATCATCCTCAGAGATGACAAAAACTATGGCATTGAGTAACTTGGCCATCGTCATGAAACAGTCCTAGGGAACCTTCATTTTGATCATGGGTCTTCTTTTTTCAAGTTGACTTCACAGATTAAGAACAGAAAATTCAACAGCGACCCAAAGTAGATGTTGTGGGTCATCCCAGAAGGGTGTTCCCTATCGTGGAAAGGTAAACTTGTCTTGATAGAGTGGAATGCCTGCTGTCTATGAAATTATCCTTGACATCCAAAATGCCTTTCCCTTTATCTAGTGATGCGACAGGACTTTATCAACACTCTAGTTTTAGAAACTTCCCTGAATTCAATTTAGTTATTAACCTTGTATTGAGAGGAGGATATTGTGCTAGGTCTTACAAAAATGATTAATACATGGTCCTATCCCTCACAGAACGTACAAACTAATGAGCAAGAAAAAGATACAATAGTTATGTATAATAAAACCCCAAATTAAATAAGTACTAAGTACGAAGTTTGGCATGATTAACTTATTCAACAAATATTTAATGAATATCTGCCATATGAGAGAGAAGCTCTTTATGATAAGCTAACCAAGCAAAGCATTTAAAGCAGGTGATGTTTGAACTGCACTTTTAACGAGAAAAATGGAGATTGATGGCTAGAAAAATTAGGAAAAGGAGATTCCATGCTGAGGGCAGAACACAGACAAAATTAAGAGTGACAAAATCATAGGATATGTAGAAAAATATAAATGTGGATTTGTTTAGGGTTTGTAAAATGATGTAGTAGAAGAAAATGGGAAGTTTAAGATGAGATCAGAGAAAATCCTTGACTGATTTGGTACACGTTTAGGACTTCATTCCAAGGCAAGGGGAAGCTATTGCAAATTTAAAGAGTGGAGAAAAACACTGCAATCCATAATTGAGGAGGAACCATACCTGAATTGCAAAAGGACATGTAAAAAAACTAATACCTTATTTTTTTCTTTGGCTTTATAATTCTCTTGTGTGCAGATATATCAAAATACATAATATATATCATCCCCCAAATTGTAAATGTTTAAGGCTAGGAACCAGATACCTGTGATTGTCTTTGAAAATCACATTTTGTCAAGTGAATTAGAGATCTTGTCTCATCACAAGCCTGCCACCCAGCTTACCTGGGCAAGCACCATGATTTTTCTGTACTTACTCAAGTGCCTGGCAGATAGCATCGATGTTTAATAAATGAATGAACACCTAAATGATAGATCACAACCCTGGTATAACTGACCCAGGAACTTTGATATTTTCAATTATTTTATACAAATGGTTTGCTGATATTTTTCTGAGCATGCCACTTGCAAACATGACGAATCTTCACATATTACATCCTGTAAACAGTCTTCTCACTTGACTATGAGCCATTTGAAAACAGAAGGATAAACTGAGAAAGTGGCCAATGAGCCCTTCCTCCCAGTCTTCTAAAGATCAACAGATGTAGATGGGTAGATCAAAAAATAGATGAGGGGCACCTGGGTGGCTCAGCGGGTTAAGCCTCTGCCTTCAGCTCAGGTCATGATCTCGGGGTCTTGGGATTGAGCCCCACATCAGGCTCTCTGCTCTGCAGGGAGCCTGCTTCCCCCTCTCTCTCTGACTGCCTGTCTGCCTACTTGTGATCTCTCTCTCTCTGTCAAATAAATAAGTAAATCTTAAAAAAAAAAATAGATGATACACACATGACCCAGATACATTTGTATGCACACATACACATGATTTTTCACCTTTAAACTGTTCGTTTGACTAAAGAATATTAGCAAAGACTTTTAACTGAAGGTAAGATTAAAAACTTACTTTTACTTTATGTCATCTTTTCCAGCTTAAAATCAAGGGAAATAAAAGTACAGCATATTATAACTCATTTAATTAATCTACATAAGTTTAGATAGCGATATAAAGTCATCTTATCCTAGGCGTCAAGTTTCTTCTTACTGAAACTTTTTTTATATGACAACGGCAATGTCTTTAATTATCAGAATATCTGGAAATCACTTTCCTGAGTGAGATTACTATATTTTTTTTATGTGATGATTAAATCTCCCTAGAAACATATCACATTTTACTTCCAAGTAACCTCTAAGACTAAAAAAATAAAATAAAATAACTAATTTGGGAAAAGAATAGAAATGACATAAAATCTTGCCCATCTAAAAAATATTAGGGAGGAAAATGATCTCTATTCAAAGAATGTCTATTACAACTGTTGGCAACTCTGCAAAGGAAGAAATACAAAGATGTTAGGCTATCAAATAGTTTTATTAGAAGGTTACACACTTTGAAATTACCATTATCAGCATGGAGCAGAATTCTATTCAGCTGCTCTTTCTTGCCAACATAGTGGGTGAACATTCATTTTAAGGTACTTTTTTTTTTTGTTAGCTATCCAATTACCAGTTTTTGAGTTGAAAATACAATAATAAAGGGTAGGATATGTGTATGGGACAGCAGATAAAGGATTTTTTCTGTGCTCTTTTAGAAGTACATAGTCTAAGACCACAAATAGCATTTGAGATTCAGTTTTAATCACCATGATTGACTAAATAAAAATGAAATCCTTTCAGTCAAGGAGGTTTGATGATGTATTAGCGCTTGACCAGGTAGAATACGAAGCAAAATTATTTAGATGAACAATGCGAATCACTTCATATTTGAAACAATGCTCAGTTTTATACTATACTAGATTGATTCTAAAAATCCCCTTCCCTCTAACCATGACATCATGCCATATAACTGAGAGTCTTGTCACTCTCCGAGCTTGCACAGGATTTGTTTTGGACAATGGGATGTTACCAAATGCGATGCAAGCAGAAGCTTGAAAAGTGCTTGTGAGTTGGGAGTTGTTCTCTTCCTACATTTGGAAACCCTATTACTATCACCATAGGAACCAGCCCAGAGTAGCCCACTAGGTTATGAAAGACTACACAGACCAGAGATGAGCTGTCCCAGCCAAACTATCCGGACCAGCAATTTGTCGACTAATCCAGAAGCTGCCTGCAGATAACACAAGCCAGCCAAACAGATATCAGCTGAGATTGACCCATTAGCAGAAGCACCCAACGGAGCCTAGCACAAATTGCCAACCCACAGAACAGTAAGTAAATTGCTGTGTTTTAAGCCACTAAATTTTAGGATTTTTTTTTCAAAGAAAAAGTTAATTGATACATAAGATCAAAAGAATTTTAACAGTCTACTGATCTATATGAATTAAAGTTTCAGATACTTGTACATCAATCCATCTACTGATAATTGCCCCCTAAACTGCAAAGGACTATAGAGGTATCATTATTTTAATGAAAATAAAATCTCATGAATCCCACAACAATTTAAAAATAATTTCCCCCATTCCACATCCTAAAGAGGCCAAAATGCTATGTTCTGCTGGAGTGAGGATCTTGAAAAATCTGTATTTGAAATGTGCACAATTTTAGAGTAATATAGCTATATAAGCTTCAATGAAATCTTTATCAAAATATGAATATATGTTTTTTTGAGCATTTTCTAAACAGGCAACTGGAATGGCAAAGAATTCTACCAAGAGAATTCCACGAATCTTTGATAAGTAGACTTTAAAAACTGCCATTTAAGAACTGCAAGTAGGGGCACCTGGGTGGCTCAGTTGTTGAGCTTCTGCCTTTAGCTCAGGTCATGACCCCAGAGTCCTGGGATCGAGCCCCTGCATTGGGCTCTCTGCTCTGCGGGGAATCTGCTTCTCCCTCTCCCACTCCCTCTGCTGTGTTCCCTCTCTGTCAAATACATAAATAAAATCTTGAAAAAAAAAAAAAAAAAAAGAACTTCAAGTAATGTTTGTTTTGTTTTCTTGTTTATGGAAGAGACCCGAATGAAGTTAAGTGACCTGGATGTCGATACTTCATACTAAAAAAATTAACAGTCTGATAGTTTCATTTCAGTATATATTTTAGCAGGATACTGACTCTGAAGATTGTGTTCCTTAGTTGGGGGGAAAAAAGCCCTTTATAGCAAGTATTTTGACAAATACATATGTAAGATTTCTTTTTTCCTAAAGATTTATGTGCATCTGTCTGTAGGTGGTAGTTTACAGGATATTCAGAGCTGAGATGGGGAAGACCACAGGTAGCTACATGACCAGTGTAAAAGGAGTTGAACTGAATTGGGCAGTAGAACCTGGGTTGGGCTGTCATCTTAAGTGTAATGTTACCTAAGATTGATTACCCAAAATGGACTTCTGCAGAGCTATTTTATTTTATGGCTATGGTGCAAGGCCACAACACATGGGTGATTTCTTTCAAATCAATGGAAGTATCATGATTAATATTACTTGGCAGACATCAATGAAGCAATGGAAATAAGGACTTGGGAGATGGATCTCTCAGTTAAAAGTAACAACAGAGGTTCTTTTTTAATTCTGGAATCTTATTGTTGGATGGTGTTTCACATCAAGGTAGCACAGACATGGTATTATAAACTCTCACTAAAGGCAAGAAGGTCATCTGGCCCTCCCAAGTGCTATTAGATCAAGATCAGTGAGGAAAGTACATTTCCCAAGTATTGTAAAGATGAACCAAGACTTGGCCTTGAGTTGTGGAAGTCAGTCTATTATAATTTTTCCCAGGATCTACATATTCTTAATAAGTTTTTGCTTAAAACTGTAGTCTATTCTCTGCTTTCATTGTTAAGATTTACAGTTGAATCTGAGGATGAAAGGCCACAAAAAAGATATTAACAAATGAGCAATTTTTCATGGTGGGGCAGGGGGGCGGTGGGCAGGGAACACTTTGTGGTATGGTATAGAGCCCAACGGATGGCTTAGGTAAGGAGAAACTGCCAGGACAATTTTCTGGAACAGGCAAGCATTCTAAAATGTTCACAGAATGTTTATGTTTGCAGATATTATGGAATTATGGAATGTTTATCATAAATACCTAGAGAAGGGAACTTAGGAAACAACTGGAATTCTTGTGGAGACATTATTTTGAATCTGCTCTTAGTCCTTTTCACTTTTGAACTATTTTACAATACTGGCAAGTTCCTCAAATTTTGATAACATTTTTGACATGCCCCAGATTATTGACATATTTTTTTAAATACCGTGACTCCTTATTTCCTGAATATTAATTGCCCTACTAAAACAGGTCCAACTTATTGATTGATGGTTTGAAAAATATCCTGCATCCTGCCTTTGCAGAATATATTGTAACTACAATGTTAACTGTCCAGTCTGTTTTCTTCACATATTTCAATCAGTCCCTCCCTATCTAGTGAATAATTTGGGAGGCCAGACATTTGTTATAATAGCTATTATTTCCTTTTTCTTCTCAAGTTCTTCCTAGAAGGAGAATTTCATTGTCTACATACTCCCCCACATATGGAGAAAATGTAATAAACTGTTGGATTTTTCATCATTACCTCACTCTGTACCTGAATCTGGAGATCCTCCAGCACATTTAATTGCTAATCTTTTTGCCTTTCTTCCCTTAACTTATTGTATAAATTGTATTGTTGAACCTTCATAGTAGGTGGGTCCTATTTGGATCCTTCCTTGTACTCCTTCCCTAACCACCCAAACCAACAGATATTTGCAAAGAGAAAAATTTAAGACCATGTGACTCTGCCAGTTTAATCATACTCTACCTATAGATAACATTCTCAATTTCTCATACCCTTCATACCCTAGGTTTAATCAATTTGTGTTCCCTTAGGGTTATGTTCACTTGTATTTGCCTAGAGGACTTATGGGGAACACAGTGTTTCATCACTAACAAACTGAAGGTCATCATGAAATTGGATTATTGGTTACACCTATTTCATTATATAATCAATCAGAAATTCAACATTGGGCATCAGGTTTAAATTTCCTTCACAGACTAAAAGCATGACACTGGTTGCACACATAGTCCAGGGGTGTTCAATCCTGGTAGTATAAACCTCCATGAAGCTACCCAGTTTAGAAGATTACTTTTTCCTTCGGTAGGCACTGTGGCAAATGAATAGATGATAAGAAATCTGTTTAAAACTCCAGGAGATATTGTTAAAGCAATAGCTACCCTCAAAATAAATAAATAAATAAATAAATAGTCTCTCAACTCACTAGTGTTTGTTGTATTAGATAATATAATTGCTCTTGATTATATCCTAGCTCAACAAGGTGGGGTTTGTTCCATAATAAACACCTCCTGCTGTATTTGGATAAATGCCTCTGGCAGAGTTAAAACAGAACTGGATGAAACCCAGGCACAAACCAACCAGATGTTAAATGCAGGACCCACTGATAACCCCCTGGGTCTTTTGATCTTTTACATACCTGCCCTTAGGAATTGCTTCCTGGTTCAGGTCAGTCTTCCAATTTGGACTCAGCATTTTGATTATTATTCTTGGAATTGTCATCCTTGTAAAACCTAGTCTCCTCTGTATAGTACAATGTTAAAAAAAATGCCAACCAGACCACAGCTACTCAAGTGTTTCAAAATGATTTCTAAGGCTTATGTGACAGGCACATGAGGAAGCTCCCAGAAACGGCAGAAGTGTTTTGGCCTTAAGGGAACTTGCAGGGGGAGACTTTCTGTGCTCTGATGCTCGCCCTCCTTGCTCAAATATGGCCTAACGCTCCAAAGGAAACCACTTTCCCTCCTATGTGGGACAGGACACAGTGGGAATGAGCCTCCCTGACCACGAGGGATCCATAATACTTGATGGATGATCAACCCCGCCTCTTAGTAGTCGATCACAGGTACCTTCTATTAGTTGATCAACTGTGCTTTCAGAGAAAGATCAAGATCAAAGCGGGGGAACCATGAGAAACTGACAAGACTGGAGCCATTTTAAAAAAAACAGAGCCAAAGCGGCCACTGCAGAAAAACTGCCCTACCTGTTTTTGTTCGAACTAAGCCAAAACCTCTGACCCAGGCAAAACAGCAAGTATTTTATGAAATTCTTTGAGAAGTCAGTGGGAGAACAGATCTCGTGATCACAAGATTAATGGTTATGGACATTCTGCAGATACAATCACAACCCAGAGTAGTTTAACTTGTTGACATCCATAGAAAACTTGTTATTCCTTGTTTTGTTTTGTTTTTCTAAACTCTGTAATTGCCTCCCCTTCCTTTTCCTCATAAAAACCCATTGCTTTTACCCTATAGCCAGGACACTATTTAGGTTTCTACCTGAATCTGAGCTTCCCCAATTGCAATCTTTTGATCCCAAACAAATGCTTGTTTTCTTCTCATTGCTGCTCTTTATTTTCAGGTTAACATTTAAATGTATCTTAATTTAATTTATAAAACTGGATCAAATTTTAAGGTCCTCTTAAAGCTATGTTCTCTTTAGTTAATACCAAAAGCGAAAATAAACATAACACATAAATATAACAAAATACCACTTTTTTTCCTAATTATCATGAACAGTATGCTCCAAAAAATATGTTTGAATACAATCCCATTATACCTGGCTAAATTCTTCCAATTTCAGTCCACAAAACCTCTTTAATCTTCCTGAGACCCAAGCCCACCTGGAATCCTACAGCCTAAGCCTGAACCCCCAAATCAGAACATCAGTGTTCCAATTGCTCTACCCCTAAACTTTGTGCTGCTTCTAGCCCTAGACCTCCCTTCACTTGGATTCTGAAATGTGAGACTGAATTCCTAACAGACTTGTAATAACAAAGAGGATTATTTTATAAAAATGGCAGAGTGTCCCCAAATAAATCACAAACACTAGTGTGCACTGAAACTGACAAACACATTTTATCAGAACTAGCTTTTCCTTAGAGCTTGATTCATGTGGAAAAAGGAGATTGTCTAGGGCTGGAATGCAGTGTTTAGTGACAGAAATTCTATTTCCTTCCTATCTAAGATTGGTTAAAACTGGTCCTACGAAATGCATCCTTTATTAAAGTCCCAAACTGTAATCCAAATACATTATTAACCTCAGTGTGACCTCATTGCTAATTATTTATGCATGCCCTTAGGGGCTATGCTTTTTAAGGAACACTTTGTGATCTTTTGATATGTTAATTTAATATGTTTGGTAATTTCCTTTTGTTAATGGTGTCCTTTTGTACATTGGAGTGCTAATTATTGTAATGGCTTTTTATTTAAGAGAATATTCTTCAGATGAAAAACAATTTAAATGAATATTTCAAGCCTGTACAGCTCTTTATCACTTTTCTAGAGGTCACTATTCCTTCCATCATTGAAGTAAACAGCAGCTCGTGTAGTACCCAAAGTCATCACTTCATATTACAATAATTCTTTTTCCCAATTACGATCAAAACATCAAGAAAAAAATAATTTTAAGAATAGTTTTAAAACGCAGTGATATTGGAGGCCGAATAAAGTTTGGACTGCAATCTAAAACTTCTTGGATCTAATCTCTGTCCTGTGCCTAATAAGATGTTTAACATTGACAAAGCCACACAATCCCTCTGGACCTTACTATCACCTCTATATAATTAGCATGTTATATATATTAAGATATGTATACACACACACACACACATATATGTCTCTGTAAAATTAGCATGTTATATATATACTAAGATATATATATATGTATATATATATATTAAGTTATATACTAACTCTGCTTCTAAGGTACTAAATTTGTGGTCTGAGTTGTCAGCTCCTCAATCTCTAAGCAATAAAATCCTCTGAGTTCTACAAGGCACAGCAAAAGGTTAGCAGAATTTCCAATAATTAAGTAGATCTCATTTATGGAAGTTTAGACCACAGAAAGTAGTAGACTTAGAAGATATGACTCTTCTTGCCCAGAGGCAGAGAACGGAGTTGTCACCAGGTAGACTGGGGAGATCCCCTGGCTGGAGGCCTCTGCCCAGCCTGTTCCTGTGATGTCCTGGGAGGCTCTGAGTTTGGTCACAAGAAAAGATTCAAGGACAGACCAGACACGACAGTGTGAGTGGTGCCAGTGGGAAAATTTTTGTTAAAGTGAGAGTATGCTCTCCAGATGTGAGAGCAGGTGAGCTCAAGGGAGAGCCATACACCCCACATTTGGAATTTCTCACTTTTATTGACACTTGTCGGCTGGTGGGGGGGGTGGAATATTCATTACTTGGGGAGGAGATTTCCTCGGGAGCAGGGTTTCCTGCATTTTCTCTCTTACTTGATTAGGGTCTTTGGTCTTTTTTGTCTCAGGCCTGTCTGGTTTGATCTGGCTTCTTCTGGCTTTGTTTTTGGAGTGCTGCCAGGATAGATACCTGACTTTCCCCATAGCTGACCCTGACTCCTCCTTTGCTGGCTCCTGTTAAAGACTAACTAGCTGCTTAATCTAACACAGTCATTAGATAGCCCTGATTTGATCATTCCTTCCAGGGCCCAGAACCCAGTTCTATCTCAGCTGCACAGAGCCACTTGGGTCAAGGTCAAATGATTTCTAGGGCAGACCACATCCAGCAAATGGGGGAGGTGATATCCCACCATAGAACACTCTGATGTGACCTACCCCCTCCAGACCACTTTATTAGATAAGGCGGGGGCTTTGCTAGTCCTCCCTCAAATTCATCCTTCTCTTTTCCATCCTTCCACTTTTTTTCCACAAGTGTAATTTTTTTTTCTTTAAAATCAAGAGAGAAGTTTTGTTTTGTTTTTGTTTTGTTTTGTTTTTAAGATTTTATGTATTTATTTGACAGAGAGTACAAGCGGGGGAATGGCAGAGGGAGAGGGATAAGCAGGTACACTGAGTAGGGCACCCGATGAGGGGCTTGATCCCAGCACCCTGGGATCACGACCCAAGCCAAAGACAGGTGCTTAACTGACTGAGACACCCAGGCGCCCTCCACAAGTGTAAATTCTTAATAAACACATCACAAATTCCACCTTAGCATTTACTTCCGAAGAACATAACTTAGGACTAGCCCCTCCACCAGTTTATCTACTAATGGTGGGTTGTACTCCTGGGACAATATCCTATGCCTTCATGAGTCCATGTCAATTCTAGAGCCCAAAGGTAAGAACTCAAAGGGGTAAAGTTCAAAGGGCCCACTTTTGCTATAACTGTTTAGGCTATATGTATGAGATTATCTTCCTAAGTGGAGATCAAATTCCAAAATTCACCAATCTTAGAAGGATGAGGAGAAGTACTAATTCAATGCAGATTCCCCAAAACTGAGTAAATTAGAACCAATATGTTCTAGGCCTTGAGGAAAACTCTAGGTGTGGCAACTTACTAGAGTGAATACCCTCTTGTGCACTAACTATATCCCAGAACTAGTTCAATCCTGAGAGCAAAGAAAGGGGATCAAATATTTTGATAGAAGTGTCTAAAAGTGAGATCCTTTCTTCTGAAACACTAAGTTGATCTACTGTATATGAATAACTTGAGTTATGTGAAAATTTTGAACTATTTTGCCTTGATTAATCAGAACATTCAGCAGCTACCTTAAGTAGGCATGTGTGTGTGCCTCTCCTAGGCATTGTACATGTGCACATTCTCAAAACCTAAAGCAATGAGTATTTAATCACTTCTGGAAGGTCACCCATATTAGCTACTAATAAAATGATTCCTAAAAATCATTTTATTAATGATTTTTCCGGCATGTTTCTCAGGATCACTCTGTAAACTTATATATATAGCAGAGATCAGAAAAATAATTTATTGTGACAGTCTTGTGAATAGATCTGTTAAATGCAGGGATACTCAGTTCTAAGTTATCCACTTTATGGTATGATATAACTAACCAGAAAACTAAGAAGTCAAGTCCAAGATCTTTCGCTAATGTTGAAATGTCATACTATTCTAAATAAAAATAGTTCAAAGATTTTAAAAAAACAAACAAACACCTTTACCAGAGTTCCTACTCTTGACATAACAACAAAGGAAAAAACAGGGTTTCACCTCTAAGCCCAAATCAATCTTGCTGATTTAAAGTCCATAATGTTTGGTCAATGACCCAGGAATCTTACCCACATCTCCCAAATAATCCTCCCCCTGAACTGTTTTAATTGGAGTTTATCAACTGAAGCAGAATTTATTTGAAATAATGATTTTATTACTACTTTAAAACTTCAATCTGAGGTTTGACTTTAATAATCTTTAATGTTGTAATAATTTTTAATGTTAAGTTAATGTGGTTTAATGTGGCCACCTTCCATGACATTTTTCTAAAAAACTATTTTTGGGGGGATTCTATACCATTGTAACACAGAGAAGAGTAATGTTTTGCTTAAATACATTAGGACCAAATAAATGAATACCACTTTTCAAGTGTCACAAAGCCCCAGATCTTGTGTGTGTGTGTGTGTGTTTGTAGATATGTGCACTGTATATCTATGTGTATACACACATACACACCCGCTGACTTCTCCTGGGTGTTCTAAAGTCAGCTGCTACAGAGGCATCTCTCTTGGTGGAGGAAGGAGTGGGAAATCCTGGTAGCTTGCAGATGAGACAGGAGAAAATAAAATGTGTGTCTGTGTATATATGTGTGTGTTGGGAAATAATAACAATAATAATAATAACAGTCTCTATTATCACTACCAGAGTTTCATTCACACAGCACCAGTGCTTACAAACTAAAAAAGCCTTAGACAGCTGAACAAGTACTGGATAAGTCAATCCATCTACATCAGGTGCTTATAGAACACCTTTGATGTGTAAGGCGGTGGACTGATAGTTGAAACGTTCCATAACTAGTTCTATGGCCTTGATTCTGCCATAAATTCACTAAAGCACCTTGAACAAGATATTAACCTTCACTGGGCTTTAGTTTTCTCAACCATGAAGGAAGAGGCCTGGGCCAGACAATCACCTCTAATACCCCCACATACCCGTGCCTCTCCTGAGAACAAATGCCTGGCTAACATAGCTGATATCCCAGCTTGAAAAGCAGACCAAACTCATAGGGAATGGAAAACAATAATGCATGTTAAATTCTAAATTGAGTGACACAGTACAGAAAGAGCCAAGACTTGAAATGTCATGAAGCATAAAAAACACAAGTACTATTCTGATAGGCATGATAAGAGAAGAGAAGACGTCCCATCAGGGTATACAGCATGAGAACAGGAGAACACTAAGGCAGAAGCACAGGGAGGGGCAGGTTTCATAGCATCAGGAATGATATTTAAAAAGAAAGTACTAATGGACTGATAATGCAACTTCTCAGTGAATTTTTGAGGTTCCAAAGTAATCACATCAGGAATGTTGGGGTATAGCTTTGAAGCCAGGAAATCCATATTACTATGAAAATCCTTCTTTGGGATGAGTTGATCAGAAATAGGTGGGCAAAGTAAGACAAAGGGGTATTTTAGAGAGTCCTGTTCATTTTACTTAAGCAGACCTCTGAGTCAAATGCAAAGAAAGGGGCACCTTGAATCATCTCCAAATAATTATCTTTCTTGTTGAAAACTCCAGGTCTGTAGGGCCAAGCTATATAGACAAAAATTTGGCTTATATCCCTTTTGTTTTGTCACATGAAAAGGAACAACTTGCATGCACTACAAGGCAATAAATAATAATTATTCCAGGACTAGTCTGAACCTACATGCACAACTATCTTCGTCCCACATCGTACGTAGCTCACAGGGGAACACAGTGATCTCCCTAACAGTAACATCAGAGTTCTATTAGCCCAACCCCTTAGAGCATCTTTGCCAGACTGTTGAGGGGCTTGATTTTGCACAAAATATGATATTAAAGAGATAGAGCAATGCAGCCTTGAGGATTAAAGGTACATTAGGTTGAAATACCTGAAATGTTGGCTTCTACCACTGAATGGCTTTTGAGGCCAGGCAGAGGTTAAACATCAGCTTCTTGTTGCAGAGTACTACATCTGCCCTAAGGCACAAGGCAGCTTATCACCTGTAAAATCTGTTCCAGTCCCCTAAAAAGAAGCCTGCTATTTAGAAAGCACTCTTGCCAGAAATGTGCTCTAACAAATGGACTAAAACACACTTAGGAGACAATTTTTATGGGCAGTCAAGCTAACTAGGGCAGGCTTCATGTCCCTCAGTGTAGTTTATGTAATTGCTGCCCAAGAATCATCTGCGAATGAATTGCTGTATCATTTGCATGATCTGTCTGATTTTGTATTCTTAGCCATGTTCTTCCTTTCAACCCCCTATCTACTTCCTTACTCATTGAATCCCACAAATACTTAAATTACCCAGTGGTATCTAGAAGGAACCATTTGGATTCTTCAATCATTGTCATTAACACCAATTCTCTTTTGAAGGACTAAACGTTCAGTGTTTGGAGAGAAACACCGGAAAGATTGAAAGAAAGACCTCGGGCAGGTTCCTCTCAGTTCTAGGATAGCAAATGAAGGCAATTTGTGTCCAGAGCACTGACACCTTTTTTTTTTTTTTTTAAGATTTTATTTATTTATTTGAGAGAGAGAGCAAGCACAAGCAGGGGGAGAAGCAGAGGTAAAGAGAAAAGAAGGCTCTCCACCGAGCAGGGAGCCTGATACAGGGCTTGATCCCAGAACCCTGGGCTCATGACCTGAGCTGAAGGCAGATGCTCAACTGACTGAGCCATCTAGGCGCCCCACACCTACACCAATTTGGTGAAACTACTCCGGTTTCTACTAAAGTGGAAGAATATACTGCACCTGCTGGAAGGAGCACTGCATTGACAATAACAAAAAGTGAGTCAGAGTCCCAGTGTTGCCACATACCAGCTATGACACTGGGAAATTCTAAAGGGAGCAGAATGCACCACCCCAAAATATGCTGCTTTGCCATGTGAATTATTTCAAGCTGAAGACAATCAGAGCCCAGCCAACTCAGGGAGAGGTTCTCATGTGCATGAAATTTGTTTTTCTCCTGTTAAATCTGTCTTACATCAATCTGATTATTAGCCCAGCCAAAGAACTAAAAGGGAAGGAGGGAAACGTTTTCTGTCCCTGGAGTTACACTGAACTCTCAGTGCCATTTAATCTGCAAAATGACTATAATATCTATCCCGCCACCTATCTCCCAGGACTGTTAAAAAGATCAGAATAAAATTACAAATATGAAACACTTTGCAAACTTCTAAGATAGATAGATAGACAGTATCGTTACATCTAAGGTTTTTCCAGGCCTGAATGTATCACTCCTTCACCTTAATTTCTAGAGACCTGGTTATTGCCATTTATTCATTTAAAATTCACAGATTTGAACTCTAATGCTATGCTTTATTCATTTCATTAAAATAGATCAAACCCGACCACGTGCCATATTCTAAGAGCAAGCTCCTATCTCATAAAGCAGACAGACCTGGATCCAAACTTTTTTTTTTCCAACTGTTTGTGTCTTAATCCTGTATCTCTATGAGTAAGTGCCTAAATAAATGCTCTGCACGTAGTAAGAGTTTAATACATTTTAATTTGAACACATGATTTTGCCTGCTGCTCATCAGACTGTCAATTAGCAACTGATGGCTATCAAGAGGGATTACCTGAGCAGTAAATAAAGTAAAAGCTATTATGTTAGAGGCCTTCTGCAGGCTTGCTGCACTAGATTCCTGCTAACAGGAAAAATTCACTGAGAGCACGCACATGTAGGTTGGTCAGACTTTCATGCCTGCAGTGTATACGGAATGCCTGGTCGCTATCATATGACGCATGGATAATGTAGCAAGAAAATGCTGGTTTCAGAAACAAATTATGGCTGGAGTCACATGCTCAGAGAAGTTAGAACTACTTTTTGTAAATAGGTAGTTTCAGGACAAGGTGGTTGAGGTAAAAGAAATTTGGGTACCTCCTACCTGGAAGCTCTGAAAACTCAATAGCACCTCCTCCCCCCAGGCTGAATACCACTCCCCACCAAAGAACACATCCTTTGAGGACAAAGGGAAATCTTGTAAGCCAGACCCCCTTCACTACTACCAACCTGAAGTCCCTGGGTATCCCTGTTGAAAATGTATCACTTGAGCTTATGGCCAGGAAACATGACTTTAATGAGACTTGTGTGGCAAGTGACTCATTCCTGCGGAGGCAAAACCCAGTCCCTAAAAGAGTAACTCAGCAAAGAGAATGTGAATTGACAAAGATACTCCTTGGGTAATACCAAAAAACAGTAAGTCCAAAGGACCTTCATATAACCCAGCATATTCATTCAGTCATTCATTCATCAGATAACTTTGAGTTTGGGGAACTTGCTAGAGGCAGGAAACAGAATGATGCAGGATATGCATGGTCTCCCCCAAAATGGAGCCATCATTTATGGTTCATTATTATAAAAAATTATATTTGGTACATATGGGATTATAGTTCCTAAAACCTATACATGCTATCAACCTGGTCATCTGTCAGGTTTGTATCTATAGGTCATAAAGGGCAATGCTTGGAGGAAGAGAAGGTATATACAGGAATTAGATAGTTAATCCAGGTTGTTTCAGTGAAGAGCACTTGGAAATCATTTAATTCTTACCAAATCAAATAGTTCTCTCATGTTTAAAATATGGACTATTGTGTCATGAGAATGATATGTAAAATTCCTGGTGCGTGGTAGTGTCTTAATAAATGACAGTTATTATTACTGGATGTCTGTATTCTAGATGTTCTTCACATCTTAACTTCCCAAACCACTCCCTCGACACACACACAAACCAAAATACACTAGAATGTAGGATTCATGAAAGCAAAGGCTTTATCTTTTTTGTCTCCTGCTGGATCTCCTAATTCCTAGAAAGAGTGCTGCCACATGGCAGGACCAGAAAAATATTTTCTCGCGAGTGAATAAATGAAATACAGGATGCACTGACTCCATTTTGAAGCTAAGAAGATTAAAGCATCCAAAGGTCATATGGTTAGATACCCATGATACTGAGAATCCCTCTGTATTTACTGCTCTGTCCTGAGACTAAATGGATAGGCTGACATGTGGCTTAGAAAAATCCCCCTTCCTGGGCACCTGGGTGGCTCAGATGGTTAAGCATCTGCCTTCAGCTCAGATCATGATCCCATAGTCCCAGGATCAAGTCCCACATTGCGCTCCCTGCTCTCCTTCTGCCTCTGTCTCTCTCCCTCTGTCTCTCATGAACAAATAAATAAATAAATAATAAATATTGAAAGGAAGGAAGGAAGAGAGAAAAGAAAGAAAGAGAGAGAGAAAGAAAGAAAGAAAGAAAGTCCGTCCCCCTTCCAGTTTCCCAGGCAGGAGGTAACACACTGATAACTTCCTATGGACCTAATAATGTCTTATGCTTTATTTTCTTCTATTATCTGGAGTTCAATCCAACTTCTCCATGCTTTTGAATTAGCTTAAGGTCTTCTGTGAAAATAAAAAGGTATTACTGCAGAAGAACAAGTAGTCCACCACTTCTCAAGGCACTGGCTTTGTCAACTTAGAGTATTTCTAAACACCCAGAGTAGCAGACAGGCAGACATTGTTTTCAAACACTTCAAAGAAAAAGACCTAAAGAAGAAAAGTATTCAAAACCATCTCTTCCTATTGATTCAAACAGAATTCACTATATTTTAACAACAGGTATTTTTTATGCTCTAAAAATTTTGGAAGTGCTGCCATTATTATAACTCATTGTCTACTCCATCAGATGTTTAATAATAATCAGTCCATTTTACCATTTTGCTCATTAAAACAAAACATTAGTTTTAAACTGTTTAAATCTTTAATAGTGGTTACAACTCATTTATTCAACAGGGCTAGAATTTAATGAAGTAACGGAATGGCCTTCCAGTTTAACCCCACAGAGGAGACAGAAATTAAAGGGGTGATCTCTCCTGCTCAGAGTGAAGAATACAATGCAGGACACCAGAAACACTTAGAAGATGATAGAGACAGTCTATGATTAAAAGCCATAATGAGAGGATGTGATAAGTGTTCCAGGCATTCAGACTATGGAGAGATCAGGGGTTGAAAGGATCAGAAAGTGTAACTGTGGAGGAGGAACTTTAATGGGAGTCTCCAAAGATCTGTAGACACTCCCTGCTCTCCATACTCATTTTCTAATCGTTACCCACAGTAATGAGCATGGTACATTTAGAGAACAGTGAGGAACCCTGCCTGAAAGACTGTTCAAATGCAGCCCTACAGGCACTCCCACCAGTTCCCAATGCATCAGGATGACAAAGCAAGTAGTTAACTCTTCGTTACCAGAGTTACAGACTTAAGAATACTTCTTTCAATGCCAAGACCCTGTGCGAAGGCCAGGGTAACTGTTTGGGGCTTGCGCTTCAGTTGGTATCATTTCACAGAGAATCTATACAGAGCCTATGATACACTTAATGGGAAATTTTTGACTATCTCATCTTGTCTGCTTGTAAGCAGTAAATTAGAAAGAATTTTAATGAATAAATTTATGACAAATGTTAAATGGAGAATTACACATTAGAGTTGGTATTCCTACACAAGCCTAATACTTGTTAGAGAGACTAATAATGTCCACATGCATGCCTTGCAAGCTCCGTGGACCAGACTATAGGCTACCTGAAGAATGAGCTTTCATTATCAGCCATTGTTAGGGAGAGTCATTCATTATTCATCCCTTTGCAGAATTTGCCGATGAAGGCATTGTCAGGTATTCTTTTCCATAATGAACTACATAAAACATAAAACCCGTAATGTCACTGAGCTGTAAGAACGGTTCCCATAAAATATTCTTGTGTTAATACCTGCCGCCAATTGATATGAGGTCAATCAGGCCACAATCAAAACCAAGCATTCTGACATCAGTCAGTGCTGTTCTCTGTTTGAGGCTGTAAGTAGGAAACTTTTTTTCTTTTTTTGGTTTTTGTGTATTTTATTATCAACTTTCAGAATTAAGTAAACTCTACAGTATTAATGTCATACTTTGTCAGTTACACATTATCATAGAAAAAAATAAGTTAGTAAGCGACTAGGAATAAAACAATTTTGCACATTGTAAAAAAATGTGCACAGGGAATATGTGAGAGGAAAGAAATTCTGAAATAAGTTCTTAAAAAGGACACAAACAGTTGTGACAGAGAAAATTTAACCAGGGGCTTATTTGACTTTCATGAAGGATCTGGGTAACTTGAGAACTGTCTCCAGATGTAAACTGAAGTCCTGTCATTATGATACATATTTCACTTACAGTCAATGGGGGAAAAAACAGGGAGAGTCAGGAAGTCTTCAAAACCTAAAGCAGGAGCCATGAGTTGTATGTGCTAATTTGTTGCCACTTAATCCCAATAAATGCCTACACCAAATTTCCCTCAAATTGGTGGTGACTCATTCTCAAAAATCCCTAAATCTCCATTAGGAAAACTGCTAGATTTCCCCCATACCATTTCTGTCTTTTCTTTCTTCCATTTTCTTATGCTGTTGCAACTGTTCTCTCCTCTACTTTGTTGCCTATTCCAAGATGTGTAATAAAGTATCCTGAGGTTCTGAGAGGTTGGAGTTTCCTCCCAACACCTGAATCACACAATCTCAAGTCTCTTTGATTCATCTCCTGTAATTTCACGATAATGTCTGGAAATGGAGCTTCATGTCCCAGAAAAAAATTTGAGAAGGCAGTCTTTGTCTTTGCACATGTCAGAGTTCCTTTTCTGCCTTCTTACATTGCTGTAGGGTTCTCTCTCACACATTCCCTGTTTCTGGTGTCTTGTCTACACACCCTATGGTCAAAAGTCACTCCCAGTAGAGAATCAGTTATCAGTCACTCATAATCTCTATTTGGATTTAATTCAGAAAGATACATAGTTCAGGATAATTACAGTTGAATTCATCCCCAATGATACTTTGAAAGACTTAACATACAGGTAAGAGATCTAAATGACAAGGAGCAGAAAAGAGCTTTTCAGGGAAACCTTTCAGAAACCACATTTTCTGTCCACCTGCTCCTGGTGGAAGGTATTGTGAAACTCATGCAATCCTCCCTCCCTTCTTTTCTCTCCCTCTGAGTTGGAATTACAGACAGCCTCCTTCTTTGCTGCGCTTTCACTTGCATATGTCTGGTCATAGCTGACACATGTCTATCATGCAAGTTCTGAACTCCCAAGAGGCATATCCAGGGGTTGGGTAGAGATTTATTCCAAAGGGATCATGCTCTTTATTAACATCAATCAGTCAACATCTGAACACCATCCCTCACTTTGACTGTACAGATTCCCTTACAGGACATGTACCTACAGTGCCTTGCTATGTCAGACTTTTCAGTCATGGAAAGAAGGAAGGAAGGAAGGAAAGAAGGAAGGAAGGAAGGAATGGAAGGAGGGAGGGAGGGAGGAGGGAGGGATGATGGGTAGGAAGGTAGGAAGGAAGGAAGGAAGTAAAAGAAGGAATGAAATAGTACCCATATCCTCATAAGCATTTTTTCTAGTACCTAATTATTTGTATCTGATGTGAAGATTGAGCTCTACCCTGAGCTCCATGCTCAGAGTGGGAGACTGCTTGAGCTCCTCTCTCTCCTGCTCCTTCTGTCCTTCCTCTAACCTGAGTGCATGCTTCTCTTTCTAAAATAAATCTCTCTCTCTCTCTCTCTCTCTTTAAGATTTATTTATTTTAGAGAAGGGGGAGGGGCATAGGGAGAGAATCTGAAGCAGACTCCGTGCTGAGCTGGGAGCCTGATGCCGGCCCAGATCTCATGATCTAGAGATCATGACAATCATGACCTGAGCTGAAAACCAAGAGTTGGATGCTTAATTGACCAAGCCACTCAGGCACCCCAGAAATGTGGTGTTTTTTATAAGCTTGGAACATAGATGTGTCACTTTTAAAGTGACTTCCCTACATAGTAGTGAATGAAATAGAAAAGCAAAGTAGAACCATTAGTAAAAATTGTGAACCTAGAGTATCTTCTAAAGAAATAGTCTCTTTGTATTAGTTTAATCTGTGTTATAGACATCTAGAAGTCAAATCCATTGCATTATTCATTTCCATTTCTCTAAACACATGTCACTTGGCCAAGGAAATTGTTTAATAAAAGTTTCTTTGAAAATATAATTTTTAATGGAGAAATGCTGTCTGAATCACACAGGGTCATCCACTGAATCTCAAATTCTGTCTTTAGCTATGATCACAGATAATCCACAGGCAACTACCATTCTTATTCATCACAACAATCTCAAAATACTGAAATGAAATAATAAACATTCCTAGCTTTTTCTTTAATAGCCCACTTTGGCCCAATTACCCATGTAGTTATCAAAACATGCTTTCACTTTATGTTCAGAATCAACCATAGGTTATTCTATTTATTGAAAATGGTCTCACAATTCACCTATAGTTCACAGAAGATTTAGATGATACACATCAAAATCACATAAATTGCTTCATAAATTTTTCTAGTACATATATTCAATCTATATTCATAACCATTCAATATATACTCTAAGTTCAGAAAATATCTTTCCCACCATAGAATCTTTATAATTTCTAAATTGGTTTGTATTCTATGATAGGAAAGATGAATTTCAAGAGCTAGCAGTTTTGATGACCATAGTTAAATGATTTTAGAAATAATAAACCTGCATAAGGCAATATTAAAGATTTTTTAAATAATCTAATTACTGGAAATAAACATTCATTTTGGTCTATTCAATATTTCACAATAATTTACATGCCAATTAAATACATAGAATACCCAATCTCCTAAAGTACTATAAATACACAGGGAATCATCGCATAAAATGAGTAAGAGAAGACAACACTGCATTATTAAGAGTTAATATCTTATCCTGGAAAATACTGTATCTCCCCCCGCCCATGGCCCAGGGTAAATATAATAAAGTCTCTATTCCAGACTTCATTTTTCCAAATGTCCAGTTATTTGTTCAATAAATAAATAAATACTAAGCACTTATTTTGTACTTGGCTGAGTGGAAGGACATGGTTATTTGTCTCAAGGCAATCACCTAGTGTCAGAGAAAATATACACACAGGAAGACCAGTCAGCAATAAAATGATGCAAGACATCATGTGATATGTCCTGATACAGTTATAAAAGCTGTTGATATTTCAAAGGCTAGAAAGCTCCTTGCATCCAGGGAATCAGAGAAGTACTTTTAAACCAACTCTAGGCATACACTCTAAGTAGGATTTCGAAAGCACTGAGGAGCATTTAAGGTAAGGGAATGAAAATGCAAAGGTCTAGACATGGGAAAATACATATATGAAAATATGAGAGATGAAAGTAGGTAAGAAATTTAGAGTTTGATCCCTAGAGGGCCTTAAATGAAATACTTTTAACAACATTTTATTTGAAATGAAATATAAGACTTTTGAACAAGTATGTGGAACACTGGGAGCTGCCTTCAGGAGGAACACAGAACCAATGCTCCTGGACAAATTCTTCCACATGATGCCTAGAAGATTGGGACAAGGGTGCATTCCTGTATCTATGATGTGCCAAACATACTAGGTACTGGAGAGGCAATGTTATATTCTAATGACAGATAAAGATATTAATGAGTAGATAAACATAAGTAAAGAATTTAACCAAGAGATGAGACACAGTCTTAACATTTAAAGTAAATAAAATTCTATGAAGACTTCAGTTCAGAGTTTGGCATGAAGTTAATGCATTGCTACAAAAACTTCTATATCAGTGTACTTGGGTACAATCTATTCCTTTCCTTAAAGTTTGTTGTTTCATTACCCAGATCTGGAAAACAGTTCTTAGAATATTGTGAATGATACATGAAGATACAAATTCTAGCACATAGATAGAAAGCAAACTCTGTAGGAATGGCACCCAAGGAAACATTCGGTCCTGCCTGTTCAGCCAAAACAACAAAAAGTGAATGATATTTTTGTCATCAAAGAGAGGAAGCAGTCAGCTGATGTTACTGTCCCACCACACTTCCATAAGATGCTGCATCATACACAGCATAGTATTGTTTGCCTTTCTTTGATGGGAGTGATTTCCAGGAAGTCAAGCCATTGGTATGAACTGAAGAAATTTTCAAATGACAATCAACAACTACTTTTCTCAAATATGGCATTGCCTCTGAAGCCTGTTCACAGTTATCATCTGTCATCTGCCTCATCTCATCTGTGTCCAGGTTGGACTACAATATGCTAAGAGACAAAACGCCAGGGCCACGGAGCTACTCTGGTGTTTCTCCGTGAAGAAAGGATGGAGGTTGCCGGACAATCTCTCGCTGTTCCAGGTTGTTACTGGGCAGAGGCATCTGATTTTTACAGCAGGATATGGAAGTCTAGTATAGTATCTGTGGTTTTTATAATGTTTTCTAGGGATTTGGTGCACACATTAGCTAGGGTAAAGTGCTATTTTTATTGAACTTTCTGTTACACTTTGATTAAAAACCAAATATAGGGGCGCCTGGGTGGCTCAGTGGGTTAAAGCCTCTGTCTTCAGCTCAGGTCATGATCCCAGGGTCCTGGGATTGAGCCCCACATCAGGCTCTCTGCTCAGTGGGGAGCCTGCTTCCCCCTCTCTCTCTCTGCCTGCCTCTCTTCCTACTTGTGATCTCTGTCTGTCAAATAAATAAATAAAATCTTTAAAAAAATAAAACAAATATAGACTGAATGTAATGAGTGAACAGTTAAAGCCATTTCCTTGCAGGTAGACTATTAGCTGAGACTTTAGAAAGAGACCATATTGGGACAGAAAAAAAAGTAAATATGGATGAAGTAATACAATCAAAACGTCAAGATATTTGTGAATTAGTGGTTCTTTAACTTCAAGATGCATAACAACCACCCCAGAAACATGAGTGCAACAGCCCGAAGAATGAGTCACTCAGGAATCCCTACTATAACAATCACCCCTACAAACTTAGTGATCACCTCCCAACTTCTTTTATAGGAGGTCTCCAAAACATACTCTGAGCTTCTAATACATACATAGGGAAAAAATAGTTTAGGGAATTATAGCAAAAACACAAGGGTGCTTATTTCAAAATAGTAGGATTATAGATAATTGTCATTTGGTATATATCCCTCTATATTTTTATATACCTTTGAATTTTTTTCATTGGTCATTTGTCATTTGAACACTTAAAAAAATTAATAAAATAGGGCACCTGGGTGGCTCACTCAGTTAAGCATCTGCCTTCAGCTCAGGTCATGATAGGGTCCTGGGATCCAGCCCTGCAACAGGTTCTCTGCTCAGGAGGGAGCCGGCTTCTTCCCCTCTCTCTACCCCTCTCCCCTGCTCATGCTCACTCTCTCTAGCTCTCTCTCTTTCTCAAATAAATAAATAAAATCTTTATAAAAATTAAGAAAATATAAAGTGAAAGTGATTTTTCCCCCCACACAGACTTTTACATTGGGAACATAAAGTGATTACCTTTTTTTTTTTTTTTTAGATTTTATTTATTTATTTGACAGAGAGAAAGAGATCACAGGTAGGCGAGAGGCAGGCAGAGAGAGAGAGAGAGAGAGGGAAACAGACTCTGTTTCTGCCCCACTGAGCAGAGAACCCAGTGCGGGGCTCGATCCCAGGACCCTGAGATCATGACCTGAGCCAAAGGCAGAGGCTTAACCCACTGAGCCACCCAGGTGCCCCCATAGAGTGATTACCTTAACATAAATAGAAAGATTAAGTTTTTGTGCTTTTTTTTGTCAATAGCAACTATGTCTTATCTTTTTCTGTATTCCAAAATTGTGTTTAGTGTAGGACATGATTAAATATTTGAAGGTGCCAGAAGAAGATGCATGTATGGCTGGGTGAAGGAAAAAAAAATTTTTTTCTTTAAATATTTTTTTTAAGATTTTATTTATTTATTTGACAGAGATCACAAGTAGGCAGAGAGTCAGGCAGGGGGTGGGGGGGGAAGCAGGCTCCCTGCTGAGCAGAGAGCCTGATGTGGGGTTCAATCCCAGGACCCTGAGATTATGACCTGAGCTGAACACAGTGGCTTAATCCACTGAGCCAGCCAGACACCCCAGAAAAAAAATTTTTGATGGCTAGATGGAAGAATGGATGGATGAATCAAAAGGAGCAATAGATAGAGAAAAGGAATGTGTTAACAAATATATGAAGAAGGACTAGTGGAAAGACCCAGAGGGTTTGATGGAAAACTATTTATGTGCACCATTCTGGAAGGTAGTAGAAAAGTCCAGTAGAGATGGAAGACTTGGTCTTTATGACTCCTCTGTAGGTTATACAGCCTCTAAACAGAAATTCCATCAGGCACAGATATAGGAACTGATCTGGTTCCACTAGATATCAGAGTCTTGTATGACAGAGGAGTGAGAACATGCAGACAGCAAAGCTAACCACCTCCCATAGAACCCATGACGGTATGACTGAAAGATGGATTTTCCATTGTGACACTCTAGTGGAGTGTAACTTTCTGGCTTACTCATATTCTTTGGTAATGGTTAAGAGTCATAAGAGTCTTATTCGCACTAAATTTTCATCAACCATTAAGGAAATTGCTATAATAATAAATATAAGAATTTTCTGTCATGTTCAACTCTACCATTCACTCCATATAGGAACATCAGAGGAGCACGTCACCTATTAGAACTATGGAACTCCATCTCTGCATGCAGGGCTAGAAGATGTCAGATAATTTTTGTGAATTTTTAGGGGGCTGAGCCTCAAGAGTAACTGAAATGTTTCACAAGAACCTCAGGTGTCTGGAAGGTTATCGGTTGATAAGTAATAAAAAGGATGACTCTTCGGTCTACTTTGAGCTCTCAAATTATACGCCTTTTCCTTTTCTGGGAGGAAACTAGTTGTGCCAAGGAATGTAAGAAACTCAGTTTACACATTTCCACATGAAGTTACCATTGAGCCAGAAATCAGAGAGGATTTCTCATCCAATTTGCAATCATCCCAGATAGTCTAAAAATACTTCAGAACATTCATATACAACTTCTGATCTCCTTTAATCTTATGAAGCTGAAACTAAGGTGTAAGACAGGTCACACACAGGGGCGCCTGGGTGGCCCGGTGGGTTAGGGCCTCTGCTTTCGGCTCGGGTCATGATCCCAGGGTCCTGGGATCGAGCCCGGCATCCGGCTCTCTGCTCCGCGGGGAGCCTGCTTCCTCCTCTCTCTCCCTGCCTGCCCCTCTTGCCTACTTGTGATCTCTGTCTGTCAAATAAATAAATAAAATCTTAAAAAAAAAAAAAAAGGTCATACACAGAATGAGGAACAACAAAACTCCCCGAGAGATTTTCAGATCATGGAGAATTTTCAGAAAGATCACAGGTATTTCTGAAACACTTGGAAGAATAAATATTCTGAATTGTTTCATCACAATGAACTGACTTTTTCCAATGCATAATTTTCAGACATTTAGTCATTTTGATGATGAATTTTGTATATCAACCTGACTATGCTAGGGGTGCTCAGATAAAACATTATTTCCTAGAGGCTCTATAGGGAGGGTATTTCCAGATGAGACTGACATTTGAATCAGTGGATTGGCATCATCGAATTCATTAAGGCCCTGATCAAAACAAAAGGCTGAGGAAGGAAGAATTTATCCCTAATGCTCTTTGCTTGCATGCTTGAGCTAGAACATCAATCTTTTTCCTGCTTTTGGACTGGGATTTATACCACTGGTTTCCCTGGTTCTGAGGCTTTCAGACTTGCACTAAAACTACACCACTGGCTTTCCTGGGTCTCTGACTTGTAGACAGGGGATCATGAAACTTCTCAGCTTTCCTAGTCATATGAACCAATTTCTCCTAAAGAATGAATGAATGAATGAATGACCTAGTGGTTCTGTTTCTCTGGAGAAATTTCACTGTCATCATCCATCATTACTAGAATCCCCATCTCCCTATCCACCTGGAAAGTCCCTATATATATACTTTAAGACTTAATTTGATGTTCAACTTCTCCCTGAAAGCATGGTCATTCCATTCCCTAAATTCCCACAGTACTTTACAAATACCTTCACCAGACCACTTGCTATGTTTTATTATACCTACCGATTTAAATATCACATCTCCCACATACAGTACCTAGCATGAACGAGAAGAAAAAAGAAAGGTAAGGCAGGGTAGAAGAAAAAAAAGGATGCTGCCAGGAACATCCCAAGATGGCATGCCATTTAGTTATTTCAGTCATAAATACTGAAAAAGCTGAGAGACCTTACCTTTAACTCATTGAAACAACTAGACACCATTTAAGATCGACTAATAAATATTCTGATGATATTGATAAGAATCAAAACACTTCCCACACTTTTGTTTGCTTTGAACACAAGAAATGCAGAGAAAGAATGAAATATCTTTGGTCAAAAACAATTTAGCACATTTGAAATTACTTATTTCAAAGTGTAGACGTCGTAAGGAGAATTTAAAATAAATGCTTTAAAACGGTATCATTTTATGATTTGGGAACTACATCCTGGCTATTGAATCCTCCCCAGTTGCCTCTTGATTTCAGTGGCCTTTCCTAGTTATTCTGAGAGCGAAAAAGGATGCACTTCAGTACATCCAAAAGCAAAAAACTACCTGAAAAACAACAGGGTGGAAGTCTCCGTAGGAGCAAAGATCCCTGAGCTGCGGCCCTGTCTGAAGAGAACAAAGCCAGGGAGTAATTCAGTCAAGGACCCGCCTAAGAAATGGGTCAGGTTCTGCATCGTCAAGATCGTGGAATCTGCAGGAGAGTAAAAATGGATGCTAAATGGAGACTCCGACACACTGAACAGACAGGATAATGAGAAGTCAGTGGAGAATTCCACAGCCGAGGCCTTAAGTATTTTCTGTCAATGGGTCAAAGTAAAACGAGCATTTCAGAGGCTGGTTGCAAATGAGAACACAGAGCAGAAAGACATCCTTTAGGTGCCCTGGAAGAAAGTTCCTATTAAGTTCCTTCTTTGAAAGGTGGGCTGGCTCTACCACTATAAAAGAATAGGAATGGGACCCAAAACCTATAATTTAATCATTACCTGAGAATCATTACCCCCCATTTTCTGATGCCAGTACACATAGTTATTTGACAGTTTTCAATACCTCTGATTCAGAGCATAACTACTTCTGTGGAGAAGTGAGTCCTTGAACTTGAGGAGGCAAAGCACATTAAAGAAAGACGAGAGGGTATGTACTGCTCCCCAGTCATCTCTACAAACTCAAGCGTTTATTGTACAGTGTGGTATGGGTGATGGTTTGAGTAAGGTGTTTCCACACACTTCTCCTTATGTAATCTTCCTAAAACCCTCATAAAATGATCTTCCATTGTACAGCTGGGGTAAATGAAGACCCGGAGATGTATTAACTTGTCTAAGTTGACAGATCCAAAAAGGAAAATTTCTAGGTCTCAAACTCACATATAAAAGCTACAAAACTCATCAACCCAGGCTGAAAGAAGAAGCTAAACTCGCATCCATTTTGTATTCACATAAAATGAACCTTTGGTTAAATTTTATTAGCATTTCCTTCATTCAGCATTACTTACATATAACATCATAAACTTTAAGGCTGCTGGAAAATGTAATAAGAAAGAGAAGTTTTATCACATTTTAAATATTAAAAAGGAAGAAAAAATTACTTTGATTTTTGATAAGTGATGAATTTGCTGCAAGTCAAAATCCTGCCACAGGATTAGGAATTGATTCAGTCTTCCAAAATATCTGACCTTCAGTTAACTCATAAAGGTAAGCAAAAATTAAGTAGGAATGCCACAACACGTCAAAGCATGTTATAAAAACTGAACCAAAATATGGTGCCTTGGCAAAATACCTACTTGTGTAGAAAGTTAAAATATGAACTTCTGCATTTTTTAGTTTTCTCTTCTCCCCTACTATATTCAAAGCATGCTGGACTTATTTCTGTCCCATGAGTACATCAAGATCATTCCCACTTAAGACTCTTCTCATTTATTGCACTTTTTTTTCTGGCCTGTCTCAACTTAAATGCTACATCTCATCTTCAACATCACTTCCTCAAAGATACTTTTACTGAACATCTTAGCTAAAGTAGCACCCTCTCCCTCATAATTTCATATCCTCATAAGCACATGAAATTAAATTACTCAATTACTTTTGTGTGTTTGTTTTCTTCTTCCTGGCACTAACATGTGAGCTCCATGAGGGAGTGTGTTTACTTCTATATGGCCAGAATCTGGAGCCATGAATGACACATATTTATGAAATGACCAACAAAATATTAAAGTTGTTGTTTGCAAGAGGATTCTATTTCCGCTGTCCTGTGATAACTAAAGGTTCTGGAAGCCTAAAACACATTATAAGTGGTTTCCTATTATCTTACTTTTACATATAAACAGGACTAAAAGTGATCAGAGAGAGGCCATATGTATCTGAGAATAGTCAAGTGTGAAAACCTTTTAGTAGTTCAAAATAAATTATAGTTTTCATCTTATGTCTTCTGTTACACCATTAAAGAACAGAGCATGGTGTGGGTTCATAAATCAATCAAAAGCAGCAAGTCAAATCAAGGAGAGAAACAAAACAAAAACTGGGTCTGGTTTAGCACTAAGTTTGGGATCTTGGATGAAGCAAGCAGGCAAGTAAAAATAAAATCGGAAACACAGAAACTATAGTTCAAGTTCATCAAATCAAGATCAGATAAACAGGCATGAGAGTCAAACCTCTACTCAGGTCCAGAAAGGCAAACACCTATGGGCACAATGGGGAGAAAAACCTAAGAATGATTTCACTAGGTAGGTAGGGTTCCTGCCATAACCTGAGACTAGCATTCCTGTTTAAGGCCAGTTTCTCAATTTGAAGTAGCTATTGTCTTTTCTCACCTCTCACTACCTCTTCCCTATCCACTCCTCTGCCTATTCTAGCTTTATTCATCCTTCATTTCACATTTTACTCAAGCCCTATCTTTGATATTAAATATTCAGTAAATCCAACCCCTACAACCTTTTCCTTCCTGAACACCTACTATTATGTCTATAATTAGTACCATCATGTTTGCTATTTAAGTATTCTCTAAATAAGAAATTCTCTGGATTTTTTCCAGAAAAGCTTTGGACAATAGGAATGATTTCTTTTCTATACCTTTCTATTGAGATGCAACAAAGAAATGTTGATAAGAGAATTCACTCACATTTCCTATAAAAAGAAGTATTCCTACTATCTATAAGTGTGCACAAAAATCACGGAACTCTTCCTGCTTTTGGAAATGCCAAGGACAGGTGGGTTCAAGGTAGCAACACTTTGAACTCAAGTAGATCAAAATAAACCAAAAAGAATGCTAACTCTGCAAGAACTTCAAACACTGGGAAGGGAGAGAAGAGTCATTGTAAAGAGAAAGAAAAAAAAAGCTCACAATTACAGGATAACTAAACAAAGTCTTTAAGAGTTTAATGTGACAGTGGGTGGAAAAGGAAGTTGAATGAAAGTTTTAAAGACAGATCAGATATTTACTATGATTGGAAATTAGGTAAGATAATAACACATGGCAAGGAAGTAATTCATGATATTACAGAGGGTTTTATATATAGTCTAGTAGGAAAGAACAGAAAATGAAAGCAAAAATCACATTTTTAAAATAGGATAGTTAACTTTATCAATTATCCAGTTTTAGTCTTACACCTACTTGCATTTAATATTTGGCTATGAAAGTAGAAGAGAAAACTTTATAATGCATGGAATCAACTGAAGAAAGTTAGCAAGAGAATGCAAGGACACGTTGCTTTCATAGCAAACCATGTGTAGCTCTCAATAAAGATGATGTATGACTAACCTGGAATCAGTATGAATACAGACAAAACTTTCTCTTTCCACTGGGTTATTCTATAACTGATACATACCTTGCTGAATCTTTATCATTTGAATGCAGAATACTGTTTTGCCAGTGCTCAACGTAGGAACAATAAATAGAAACATTGCCTCCCTTGCTATTTTTCTCTTATTCTTGCTCTGGTTTTTCCCAGACGAGGATAAATGAATAGTAAAGACCTACCTCACAGTTCGCGAAACATGGTAAAGGAAGCATAAATCCCCAAGATAGCATTGCTAACAATCTCTAAAAGAAGTAAATGGCCCATGGATCCTTTAAATGTTCCAAGTACAGCAGTTGAATGAATATGAGTCATACATTAAGTGGGATCATTCGGAAGGATGAATGGATCTTTAAGGTGAAAGGGTTTCTTGTCCAAAGCTGACAGAGGTATGCAAATATCTTTGCCTTTCACATTTTGCAATATGAATATAGTCGTGAATATGTCATCGCTCGTTTCAGTGTGGCCCCCAGCCCTTTACAAAACAAAATCCTCAAAATTAATGCTCTCCTCAAGGGTCATGAAGCAAATTGACTTTGTATTTGTGGTCCCAGTAAAGCCAGATTTGGGGTCTTTTTTTTGTCTTTGTTTTTTTCTTTTTTCTTTTGGTAGTTATTTCAGTAGCAGAATTGGAGGCAAGAGGAATATAAAACTGAATCAATATCAAGCACTACAAACGCTTTTTCTTTCTTTTTTTTTTAAGATTATTTATTTGACAGAGAGAGAAATCACAAATAGGCAGAAGTGGGCAGAGAGGGCAGAGAGAGAGGGAGAAGCAGGCTCCCCGCCGAGCAGAGAACCCGACGCGAGGCTCAATCTCAGGACCCTGGGATCATGACCCGAGCTGAAGGCAGAAGCTTAACCCACTGAGCCACCCAGGTGCCCCACAAATGCTTTTGCTTGAACAAAGATGGAGCCATAGCTTCTGTCCTCCCAGATTCCTTTTTTCCTTCTCTACCAACAACATCTAAGTAATCTCCAAGTCCTGTATCTTTCACACCTCCACTTTACCTTTGAAACTAAAAGCACCAGTCTCTGTGTCCCAAAAGACACTTAGTTGGATTTCCTATCTCAAGACTTGCTCTTTCTTGAATATTTTCCCCCATATATCTGCAGAATAATATTTTTGCCCTCTGATCATTTCACTCTACAATTCAAAAACTCTTTGAACGGCTTCCTATTGTCTTATGGAAAGTCCGTACTCCTTAACATGGCATTAAATAAAAAGCCCCTCAAAATCGCAATCCTAATTACTCTTCAAACTCACGTGTACCATCACTATTCTGTCATAATCAGTCCAAGATGATTGCAAATGCTCTGTTTATCCTTCTCATCCTTCTCCTTTTGACCACCCCCTCTTCACCCTACTCCATATCAATCTTTCAAAGGACCCCAACTTAGAATTTCCAATGGAGCCAGGTAATGTCTGTCTTGTTCTCGGCGGCATGCTCTCAACACTCAGTAGCACTTGGGTCAGTACATTTTGCTGAAATGAACTAGGCTATGGCAAGGTAAGATGGACAAACTCTGATTATGGGATTTTAGGGCAAATATCAGAGAAGGAAAAAAATAATTTTAAATCTCTACAGTGACCCTGTCCAAAGCACTGGCTTCCACCAATATCTGAAACACCTCTGCACAGTTCAAGACATACACTTCTGATGTCATCCCTGACACCTCAATACGGGGTAATTTTCCTTCCTCTGAACCATGATGAATATACTTTACATGGCATTCAGCTTCTCCAGGATCATTTCAAATCATGTCAGGTCACTTGTGAAGCATTTATTTGATCAACCAAACAAGAAGAAAGTCATCTTGGATTTGTTTTTATCTGAGGGCATGACTTAGATGACAGATCTGACTGACAAGTCTGACTGACCTCCCACTCTCTGAGAACAATGTCATATTCTCCGTGAGGAATGTCAACTTATTGTGGAGGTCCAAAAGTGTTTCTCAATTCTTCCTGCATATTCAAATTAGGTAGGAAGCTCTGAGACTCTCTCCAGACTAACTGAATTCAAATCCTTAATATGGGATCTAGACTTTTGTATTTTTTCGAAAGATCTCCAAGAATTCTGTGAAGTCTGCAAACCATTGGGTTAGAGTGATGGGTCAGCATAGTATTTGTAAAACGTGTCAAATGGTAAATATTTTAGGCCATATGGTATCTGTTACAACTACTCAAACATACTGTTACAGCTTATGTGCATAGTCAAAACACACACTAATGGTAGTGCATACATACTTTACAAAAACATGCAGTGGACTGGAATTAGCATACAGGTCAGTTTTCAACCTCTGAAGTAGAAAATTCTACTGCTTCTCCCCAGCTCAATGACTATTTTATTATTTTATTTCCCATTTTGTTACTGATAAGACATATGCCTGTTTCATTTAAAAAAAATAGCCAAAAATAAAGCCTACTAAAATTTGAGAGAATTTTTGTAATATGATTAAGAGCCATCATGGAGAGTGCTCTACTTATAGATATATTTATAATTTATGAATATATGCTGAAATATCATACATTTTTATAGTGTCATTCAAAGCGACTGCACACTGTTTACACTTACCCTAATTATTTATTGGGAAAGAAAATTAAAAGGAATATTGGTATTCTCGCCTTTATTTATGCATTCCAAATGACAACAGTAAAACACAGCTGTTGCTGGGGTGGAGACGGCAGTGAAAGCTCAAGCAGAACTGAAACAGCCTATTACCTGAAAAATCATGGTCCATACAGACATCTCAGAAGACTGATTTCAGCAACACCAATGGACTGTGAACTACATTGTTGTATTACAGCCCAGGTTCATAAAGTTTTATAGTGCGGATGAGGAAAAACATGAAATAATGCTGCAGATGGGATATACAGAAATTCCATTTGCCTACACACTTTAACAGTCTTTAAGAGAGAAATCTGAGATTGGTTTCTAGAACTGAAATTTTAATAATGCTAATGATCTGCACAGGTTGCAAAGAGGTCAACCCAAGGTAACCATGATGTAAAATAATCGCTTCGTATATTTATTTTGATGGTAACCAGTTGCTTGCAACTTTTAAAAACTGTACAATAATGCTCAATGTGGTCAGATATCATCTGATTTCTTTCTGTAAAGACTGGAATAAATACTACTCCACTGAATGCAATTTGGCATAAGTATTCTGTAAAGACAGGTGGCCATTGGACTGCTTTTAAAGAAACAACTTTAAAGTGACGTATGTCCAAGTCTAGGCTATAACAACTGGGGTACTTCTTAAGACAGATTCCTGAGTCTCACCCAGATCTGAGAGACTGTCAAGTGATTCCATAGTGAATACCGTACATCAAAATTTAAGAATCACAGCTTTCAGAGACAGGTTACAAAGAAACTTGGTTAAACACCTGAATTCTAATTCTTGGTCCTTTACTATCTAAGGGAATGTAGACAAGTCATTTAAACTTCTAGGTCTCTATCTTATCTCTGAGAATCTTATGAATTCTACCCTATAATTTTACAGAACACAGATAGGCTGATATTTATAGCTGGAATGAGTTGTAGTTAATAAGGCCTCTGAGTGGCTGATGGCGAAACTAAGAAAGAATGAAAGTTCACTTGTTTCAGGTTATGATTTGTGTTTTATCTTTTCAGCTGAAGAGGTTGAACCATTTCACTTTCCCCTTTGCTATCTCTCAAAATACTTTGAAGTGTATGTTATGTAAATACTCATGTATTTACTTGTGTAAATATTCAATACTTTGAAGTAAAGGTATTTAAAATACTAAGTGTAATCTTACAGAATACATAGGCTAATATTTGCCAATTTATACCACAAGGAGTTAAATTACCTTGTAGCCCAATCACAGCATAAAGTTTCATTCCAGGAAATACCAATTTAAAAAATAAGAATAATTTAAAAGCAGTTAAAATGGTCTCTTAAAGAAAATTAATACATGGTAAAATTTCATGAAATCCATATTCTTCTAGCTATAGCAAACTTATAGTAAGTGATACTTAACAACTTCGTAGCTACTTCTCAACTGCAATGTTTCTCCTCATCAACTTGGATTTATTATTTAAAGAAGTTACACTAGCAGATATGACAAAAAATAAATATTTCTTCCTTAAAAACACGAGATTAATGCTAATAATTTGATATCTTTCTTGTCCTATGGGAATGTCAGTTTTGAATTTGTACAATGACAACTGCTAGTTACTTTAAATCAGTTCTTCTGGGAGATTACCTTTGTGATTTTAAGAAATATACTCTGGCTATTTTTTTCTTTAGGTATTAGACTAAGACATCATCATTCCCTATTACATTCCCTAGTACAGAAAATAGGTAGATGTGAATTCCTAAACTTTCTTCTCACAATCTATGGATTTTCATTTATTATTTCCACATTTTCAAGGTTTATAAATTCGTATCCCATTTTTTAACCATAATTCTCATTTTTACTTGGCATTAGTTTTATGTTAAACAGGCTCAGCGTTCACTACCAGCCTATTTATAACTCACCTTCATCACTCCTAAGCCCTTCACTTTTGTCATCTCTGGACTTCGTTATCAAACATATAAGATACATTCTTTTAATCTATTGGAATATAGACCTGCCAAACTTACAGTCTTGGTGATATGAAACAGTAGGAAAAACAGAAAACCAGAGACCCTTTATTGAACAATGAATAGTAGCTGAAAGGAGCCAAGAGCACTAATCAGTATCTACCTTAACAAAATGTTCCCTTCCCTTCTATCCCTGAAACTGCTATCACTGTAGTGGAGGTCGCTGAGGAGTTGGAGAAGGTTCACAAGTGATGTAATTCAATGGGTTATAGAGAAGATCAAGATGTTTTAAAAGATAGGGAAAGCAGAAAAAATGACACCATGAAATGAAGAAAAGTAAGCATGGCACCAGACTACTTAAGAGCAACACTGGATGCTAAAAGATAGTGAGACCAAGCATGCAAGATAGACAGGAAAAATAATTTTCAATCCAGAATACTCCATCCAGCTAAACCATCAGTCCAGCATACAGAGAAAATAAGAACATTTTCACATAAACGAATAGCATTTAACTGTGGCCAAATGCCCCTACTAATAAAATAAAACAAGAAAGCATTAAGCAGAACTTTGGGTGCTGATCTAGTCCTTCCCACCAAGCGAATGGAATAAAAAGTGGCAATCATCCAGTTCATAGTATTATGAACTTGAGGTCTGTCCACTATGGCAGGGTGTATCGACCACAGAAGTTTGGGCACAATTTGGTCTACAAACACTCTCATTTATACCTCACCAATTCTTGCAATAATGTTTACCAGTTGAGTATAAATCAAAGTAAAAGTAATTTGAGCCAAATCTAAGTAATCTTTCTCTCCATCTTAAGCCTAGATAAGCCCTATGGTGTGGCCTAACTCAGAAAACCTCAAAATATTAGCTTCGTTTCCAGAAAGCAAAAGAATGTTTCCAACCAAATGAAGGACTAAGCCAGGAAATAGGAAGAAACAAGATTCAAGAAATGGGATATCTAACAAAGGGAAAAAATTAAGGCGAACAACAAGATGCCATTTGTGCATTGCTTCTAGAGAGGAATTCTTCCAGATTGGAGAAGATGGGTAGAGATCTGAGAGGAGAGGTTTTCCATGAAAGTGAAATGTAACTAGATTTTTGTCTAGTTGTAATGTAAATAGATTATTTAATAAGTTGGAGTGTTTAGGAATATGATCATTGGTATTTTAGTAGATTGCATTGGAAAATTTGGAAAAAAGCTTGATCATAGGTATCTACAAAACTGAATAAATGGAAAATTAAACAATTATTAAAGGAAAAATGAAAGGGATGAGCAGAAGTAATAAGCTTGAGCACTGGAAAAGTGATGACATCTGAACATCTTACTAAGTAGACAGATACTGCCTAAAGCTGGTGTTTTCTTTCTTTTTTAAAAGATTTTATTGACTTTAAGAAAGAAAGAAAAAATGTAAGTGAGAGCTGAGGTAGAGGGAGAGAGAGAATCTCAAGCAGATTCTACCCTGGAGCAGAGCCAGTACAGGACTGGATCTCATCGCCCTGAGATCCTGACCTGAGTGGAAAACAAGAGCCGGACACTTAATCTACTGAGCCACCTAGGCGCTTCTCCATGTAAGCACTTTAAAACAAGATAATAGTTTATGTTCACAATGTCACTTTGATTTAAAAATAAAATCTCAACTTTAAAATGATGTATGGAAAATAATGTCTGTAAAACTATTTCTTAAATCACAAAGACTCGGTTTCAGCCTAGGTCCTCTAGAGAGCAGAGCCTATAGCAAAGATTAAGAGGAAAAATGCTTCACAGTGGGGCCAGGGAAGCCCGCAGGGGAGGCAAGGGTTTAGAACAGAAGGAAAGGAGGCAGGCGAAGACATTAACCAATGTGATTAATACACTGCCCTACCGGTGACCACTTCACCATGAGCCATTGAGAGACAAAACGTCAACCATTCTCATGGGACATTTTCTGAAAAGGCTACAAGGCACTTCAGAGTCTAACCTTATATTGCACCACCACTTCTGTTCCCTGGGGCTCATTTCTGATGCCTAACATCACACATTCAAATACACAACTTGCACTTAAACTGTTGTTTCATGTTTTTGTTTTTTGTTTTTTGTTTTTTGTTTTTTAGGGTTAAGAAGCTCACCAAAATATAGAGAGGGGAAAACAACAGGTTACCAAATAAATAAGTTAGAGTTCAAGCTAGAGGTTATAGACATGGCTGGGCAAAACAGGAATACTGGTTCCAAGGCTTTGTTGGAGACAATTTTCCATGAACTTCTTGAATTCCTGTGTATTCTCAATCTTTGAATAAAGGATATGCTTGAATATGGAAGCTAGAGAGGGTGTGTTCCACCAAAGAGATTTAGGGACATTCCAGGAGAGTAAAGATAAAGGACTTTTCTTTCCTTCCTGGAGATACTTGCTTATATTCCAGAGCTATAGATCTTGACATGCCTTCCTTTGCTACCCTGGAAAACATTTTGTTACATTTCAGGTTAAGAAGTAACCTCTCTCCAGAATGGAAAATGGGGACATTAGCAATTGCCCCTATGAAAGCTCAGAGTCTCCTTAGTTTGGAGTTCTTCTCAAGTGTTGCAACCCACTACACAAACAGGTAACTCTCTGCAACCTATCTTGTCCGGTGGGAATTAGAACGTGAGAAGCTGGTGCAAGTTACTGCTGTGGCTGCTACTTTTTGCTATAAGCAATAAATAAATAAATAAATAAATAAATAAATAAAATTCTCTGACCCAGAGAACTTTTGCTCGTGTGTGCATGTGTGTGTGTTTGTGTGTGTACTGTGGCACACTAACTAATTAATTTGCAAGAAGAGTAAAATAGCAGACCCTTCAGTTTCTGAGCTAACAGATTGTTGGCACCCCTCTTCTTACTCTTAAATGGATTCACTTCTCCTACTTAACAGAAGTATTTTAACTCCAGAAAGTTTTTCCCTTAGATAGAAAGAAAACCTACTCAACTGAAGGCTAATCTCAGGTCTGACTCTTGCTGACAGCTGATGTATTTATTGAGAAGAAGTAGACTTCTCCAAGACTGATAATTGAACAGTGTTGTCGCTGAAGTGATATAATATGAAGAGCATGGTCTTTTAAGTTATATATTCACATATTTGAAATATATTTCCAGCATGAAATAGCTGTGTAAGCTCAAACACTTTGCCTAACTTCCCCAAGTCCCAGTGTCCTAGCAGGTAAAATGTGTTCTGGAATTATGGAAAGAACAAAAAAAAAAATTCATGTGTGTAGAGCAACTGGCAATTTCCAGGTAGTCAATACTTTTAAAATGTTAATTTTTTTCCCTTTGAGAACTACCACAAGGTTTTTAAAGTCAAAGTGTATATTCCTCGAATTCTTTGGTATTTTAAATTATTCACAAAAATTCAAGAGAATTATTTAATATTGGTCAGAAAGAATCTTTTGGAGTTATCATCAGTATAATTATTTGAGTATGATGCAGCATGATTTGTTCTTGTTGTTTTAGATTTCTTTAGTTTTAGTTTGGATTTTGGTTTTTAGTTTTCTTCTACAAACAGAGTAACCAAAATGTAGAGGAAGCTAACTTCTTTGGTAAAGGAAAAGACATATTAATATGAGTGATATATTTTCTGAAGTTATACATTTGTTTAAAAAATATAGAAAACTTCTGGATAATATCATTAGAATTAAAAGTAGTATCCACAGAAACAACTTTCCATGTACCATGAACTCAGCTGCCTCCTCCTTTCTGATACTGTACCTGTTCCTTAGAGAAGGATAAACCAATAGTAAATGAAGATAGAATATGCTTTCAAAAGTTATGTATTAGTACTGCATATAAGTAACAGATTTTTCAGCTTACTAGACTCTTATAAATTTACATACTTTAAATAAGGGAAGTATGTTAATCAATTCATACCAGCCTTCTCATCTTAAGTATTTTTAATTCCTCTAAAATAATATTTTTTTCATAAAGTATGAGAATTTTTTCATTCTGCCATAGGAAAGACAGTATGAGCAAAACTTTTCCAATACAATAAAGCAATCAGTATTAGAATAAATTAAGCTATTGAAAGCATCTAATTTATGAATTAAAACTCTGGATCAAAGAAAAAGTTTCTTTAAAGAAAATACTCCTGATTTTTATTCTGTTGTTATTCTGTAATAATTTAGAAGCCTATTATTACTGTTTTTAATTACTGTAAAACTTAACTTTTTTGTTAAAACTACAATTACCTAATATGAACGCAGGAGAGTTCCCAGCATTGACTTGACATCATTATAGATTGGAAGGGAAAAAAAGAAACCAAGAATTCTTGATTTATTCCCAGAAAACAGTAAAGCTTCCTCATTAATTCAAATGCTATCAATGATGTAATTCTGTGTAAGATTTTTTTTCAGTTAAATTTATTATCTGAAGGGAAAGTGATAATGTTTATGGGCCATATTGGCTACGGAAACACATTTTTCATTAGAAATCAATTGTCTCCTCTATTAGAATCTGTGGTTATAGATGAGCAAAACAAGTGTTAGCAAATTAGAAGCATGATCTAAAGCATGACTTGTACCTCAGAATTATACCTTTTCCTTAATTGTTCAAGGGTCTTTTGTCATGGGGAAGCAAACTTCTAGGATAGCTCCAGAAAACGTGTTTGCCACTGTATAGGTCTTTAGGAAAAATTAGAAAGCACCTTTCTGTGAGTTTGATAGGAATTGTTCATTAAAACCAGAGAGAATGACAGTCTTTTCTTCAATCTAATGATGTTACATTTTATGAGATTTCAAGTCAATGAAATTATCTTTGATGCCAGATGTTACTTATGAAGCAATGGGTGATCTATCTTAATCACAGATTAGTCATCTATGAAAGTATGATATCTTTCCAATGATGTTCCCCATAATAAGAACTAAGACACTGAGAAATAAATGAAATCCAAGATAAATAGCCATCCTGGATCAGAAACTACATTCATTAACACATAAGAGAAAAGGATGGGAAAAAAACCACAGGCAAGATTATATGTGGTGTTTTCTAGCTGGTTCTGATCCCCAGCAGGAAGCAGATATACCGCACCTTCAATACATGAATTCTCAAATGCTTTGGTGTAAATTTTACTTAATGTGCACACAACCTTTAATATCCTACAACATTATTGCCACAAAATAAGGTGATTCATTTATAAGTCTTTTTGCCTCCTTCATAGTGCGATATTCTCTCATTTATTGACCCCACTTTAAACATATTCCAAAGCAAAACATGAAACAGACAAAAAAGCAGCAGAAACACAAGCAGTCCCCAATTTATGAGGAACAAGGACCCAAGTTTATTTATACACTCAGTGATTTGGACACACTAATATGTTTATTCTGCATACACAATGATCCCATTCCCAAACTGGCTCATAAAGCCCTAATTCCCAGATGAAGTTTCATAATTATTACTTTTTGCTTTTTTTTTTTTTTAAGGAACTAGGGAGAGTAATTACTTCATTCTCTAAGTTTCCAGCATGTATTTTATCATTTTCAGAATACTTTCCCCATACTGGCTCCCAGTTGTGTGTGTACATGCCATCTCTCCTTCTACAGTGAAATATCTTACAATATTCCAGGTCAGGTGAAACTGAAAAATACTTTTTGAACAAAAAAAGCTGCTCAGTTAGTTATACACAGATTGAATACAAAATGATCTTTGAGAAGACCTTGTTGACCTTTAAGCTCCTAATTAGCCTCTAGATTAAGCAGTCAATTATACAAGCAGCTATTTTCCCCAGGGAAGTGTAAAACAAGATGCTGTATGGTCTAAAAAATCTGCCTCTCGAAAACATTTTGACTCAGATTTGGTTCTTAAGCGAAGTTTATACAGGGGTCAAGGTGACTTGAGGAAAAGGAATCACATCTTTGACACTAATTTCCAGTTTAATACTAGCTCTGATGGATTGAGATGGTCTGCGGAGAGGATTGCTCATGGGAAAGAAACACAAGGCTCCAAAGGAAAACAATGACAGAAGAAAGGGGAATTCGGGACCCCAGGGACTCAGGCTCAACACCGGAAGTTAAGCAGTTGATAGAGAAAGGTCAGTTCCATCCTCCTGATAAAGTGGTCAGTGTTTGGGAACTATACATTATTAGTAAAAGAGTTTCATATACTTCAGAACCCAGCAGGCTATAACTATTTAGGCCCATGCGGAGATTTGAACCTCAAGTCATTTTTGTTTTATTTTGTTTTGCTTTGCTTTTAAATCACAGAGTACACAAGGTTGTGTTTACCTATAAAGTTTAAGTTTTCAACCATGTGAGAAGCAAAGGGCCACCTCATATTTGAAAGCAGCACTAACTTCTTTTGACTGAATAAGTACCTTGTTCATCTGGACAACTTGAAAGAGGGAAGCTTCAAAAAGGTGAGAGATTCTTCTATAGAGTCAAAAGGATGTGCCAAATCACTGGGGCAGAGAGGAAGAGAGAGAAATGTAATAAAATTTCGGTGCCATGCCTTAAATGATTATTTTCTTATTCAGTTAGTTTTTGCTCTTATAATTCTACTTTTTTTTTAACAATTTTATTTATTTATTTGACAGACAGAGAGAGATCACAAGTAGACAGAGAGGCAGGCAGAGAGAGGGGGAAGAAGACTCCCCGCCAAGCAGAGAGCCCGATGTGGGGCTCAATCCCAGGACCCTGAGATCATGACCTGAGCCGAAGGCAGAGGCTTAACCCACTGAGCCACCCAGGCGCCCTTGCTTTTTTTTTTTTTTTTTTTTAAGATTTATTTGAGAGAAAGAGAGAGAGACAGTAAGTCAGGGGAGAGGCAGAGGGAGAGAGAGAATATCAAAAAGATGATCCACTGAACCTGGTGCTTAACATGGGGTTGGATCACATGACTCTGTGATCATGATCTGAGCTGAAACCAAGAGTCAGACGCTTAACTGACTGAGCTACTCAGGCACCCCATAATTCTACTTTTTAACTTTTTTTTATTAAATGTTGCTGTTTAAAAAACAAACTAAATTTAAGAAGGGAGAAGTATTTGATTTGCAGAGATTCAGACTGAGAAAGTTATGGAATTTTAAAGACACTTTATTTGATGGCAGTAGTGATTTATTTTGATGTTTTATTGCATTCTAGAACTCACAGTTGTGTTTTTCGCCCTCATTGGTGTATTTTCAATACTATCACTACATTTATACTTCTTGGGCAGGGACATTATAACTCTCATATGAAACATTAACTAGAGATGTTTTTCCTGAAGTAAGTCATTAGGGGCTAAAATTAGGGGTCAGAGGAAGGAAATTGAAGGTAAAAGTCTACGTGTACATGTAAGAAAGAAACGTTTTGGAACAAAACATTTTGCAAGTGAAAGAGGAGTTGGCAGTATGTAAAACAGCCCAACAGATTCCTTAAGAATGAATGATTACTAGCTTTCCCACACATGGCTGTGGTGACTGGTATTTTTATACCAACCTTCCCACTGAGAACATTTGGAGAAGCTAAATATAATATTTTAAAATGAATTTGAAGACATTAGCAGCTATCACAGCAGAAGAAATTAGGACCCAAAGTCCCAGGGAAAAAGCAAGCACGGAAGAGTAGTATTTGTCATTGCTTTTCCCCAGTAAGCATGTGCTGATTCATAAGCTGGGGCCTGTGTCGAAGTTGCAGAAAGCAGAGGTCAAGGATCTAAGCAGACATGGGCAATTTCATGAGAGGATAAATGACATTGAGGTTCAGGAGGCACCAAGGAGGACCACCTGATCAACACTCCACGCTCTCTGTTGGGATTCCTGAATAATTGTTGATACAGAGCTAACTGAAAATAGTTCTGCCTTTAGAAAACCTGAAACAAGGTTATCTGCCTCTTCCCTAAAAGTTTACCAAAAGCAGCAATGGGTCTTCCCTGGAGGAACAGAAGATCATTCAAAGCCATAAATCCCACCAAATTTATTGATCACAATGTCCAACATTTAACAAAAACTAGCCATCATATCCGGCAATAAAACCAAAATACTACATTAAAAAATTAAAAAAGAGATAATAGAAATATTCCCACAGAAGATCCAGATATTGGAATTCTCAACTACAGATTTTTAAATGTATATTAATATACTCAAGAAAATAAAAGTTGGAAAATCAGCAGAAATGTAGATTCTATAAAACAGAACCAAATGAAGATTCTAAAACTAAAATTCTAAACTAAAATTAAGAACTCAGATTGTTTTAATAGCAAATTAGACAGAGCTAAAGTGAAGATTAGTGAAATAAAAAGAGACCAGTAGAAACTATTTACACTGATGCAGAAAAAGATGGAATATACAAAAAGATCACAAAAGAAATATGAAATATGGTGAAAAGGTCTAACATATGTGTGGTTAGAATCCAAAGAGCGGTATTTGAAAGACTGGACAAATATTTCCCAAAATTGCAGATATTAGGCATCAGATTCAAAAATTATTATTAAATTAGTCTTCTTGATACTAAAAGTATCTTGTATTCACAAAATTATACTTCTATAATAATAATTATAGTAGTGACCTCTATTCTATAGACCTTACACATATTAACTCATTTAATGCTCACAACTCTACAAGGTAGCTATTCTTATTTTTTTTTTTAAGATTTTATTTATTTATTTGTCAGAGACAGAGGGAGAGAGAGCAAGCGAGCACAGGCAGACAGAGTGGCAGGCAGAGGGAGAAGCAGGCTCCCTGCAGAGCAAGGAGCCCGATGTGGGACTCGATCCTAGGACGCTGAGATCATGACCTGAGCTGAAGGCAGTCGCTTAACCAACTGAGCCACCCAGGTGTCCCTATTCTTATCTTTCTGATTTGCAGTTAGGAACTGTGGCTCAAGAAGTTAAGTAATTTTCCCATGCTCACAAATCCAGTATGTAGCTAAATCAGGATTCAAACCCTGGCATCAAGTTCCAGAGTCCAGCTCCTAAACACTCTGCATATTTTAATGTAAATGATGAATAACACTTTTATATGAAAGTGTTGATCAAAGCCTTCCCTGAGGAATTTAAAAATCCAAATTAATTTTTATTGTAATCAATTACAGCAAGTCTTTGATAGAAAACTACACAAGAGTCCATTGCTTAAAACGATATAACAAAATATTTTTAAGAATGAAATATGAACAAACTTAATTGCTTTAAAAATTCAGCACTTGATCTGCAAGTGCTGAGAACTATACACAATTATTATAATTGGTAGATGATTAAAAATTTTGCAGTAGTATGACTGGTTCTCTGTGCTGTAGTAAATGTTGGATCTAACTTCCATGCAGTAAGACTTACATTCTCATTTCAAGTTCTCTTCTCCAGTGAGTTTGTTTAGTAGGATAAAGCAAAGAGGTAAGATCAGTGAGAATACTCTAGTACATCAAGCCACATCATTACATGATAATAATTATAAAATATCACTTATTTGTATAAACTCAATATCTTTATGACTGGAGTTTTCCCAAAGTATGCAAGCATTCTTCAATATTGAGAAACTAGATTGTTTGGCAACTCTAAGAATATATATATAATTTTTTGGAAAGAGAGGAAGATGAAGAGTATTGATGGTATTAGGGTCTTTGTTATAGGCCATGTAAGTCCCAAGACTGTCTCAATTTTCTAACCTTCCTCAGACTTGAGTGGTTTGCTCTGCCATTGACTCCATTAGCTACCACAGCATCCTTTCAACAAATTCCTCCTATTGCTTAATGTAGTTTAATTTACCCTACTTTCATGAAAGGAAAAAAACGAATCAGAGATAGAAAAATCAAAGATAAATCACTGACACCTTTGAATCTTGTTTTCCTTACCACTAAATTGAGGGATAATAAATGCACAAAAAATCAAAATAATAATAATCTCAAGGTATTGAGCACTAACTATATGACAATTAACTTACTGCCATTGGTTTAATGAGTTCTTGTTTGTGTTGTGCGCAACTAAAAGAGCAGAGGGACCCATGCTCACTGGTTGAAAAATGAGTTGGCTGGTTAGAGATGCAGCTTTTGGACAGGTCCAGAACCAAGCCAGGGGGTATCCCAGCATTAAGCGACTTATGCAACAAGAATGTTATCTGAAATTTATTTAATTCACTGTAATCTCTATATATGGGAATAAGTGATTAATGTAGTGATGTTCCAAGGTACCTAAATAGCAAATTCAATAGACAGTGGTTAAAATTTATTAAGTGCTTATTCACAGCACTAGAAACTATGCTAAAGCATTTTATGTATTTTATATCATTGAATCTTCATAACAACCATGAAAGGAAAGGGTTAGTGTTGATATTTTACAGATTAAAAAGCTGAGGATCAGTGAAATTAAGATGCTTTCTCTAATGATTATGGATATAGATGCAGTTAGATTCATTGCTATTGATGTAATTTTTTCCCCGTTAGGAGATTTGTTGTTTATACTAATTAGAGCACAGTTAAGCTACTGTAAGAGACATAAATAAAATTGATGAATAAGATCAAAGTTTATTTCGCAGTCACATAGAAACCGGAGCTTAAAGGGGGCCTTCTACCCTTTCCACACACCCACCATTCCATCTCTAGGTCCCCAGAGTGTATTATAGTGTTTACCTTTGCCCAGACCATGAGAAGAGAAGCACTTACATTTCAAGACACAGCCTAAAAGTCGTATACGCAAATCTGTGGCATATAATGTGGAAGGGCAATTACTAAAACATTATGTACATATTTCATTTTGTAGTAGGCAAGGCCATGCATATATGCAAAGCATGTGAATAAGCTTTTTGCTCTTTGCGGTATAAGGGAGAAGTGCCTGATGTCTCTTTGTATGGTTTATTACTAGAAAATGTGCTACAGGGAGTAATATTTTTCTTTTGTAGTGTACACTGGAAAATATGTGCTGGGATTAATTTTAACAGAGCAGCATTTCTGCATCTTACAAGGAAAAGCACCACTCCACAATTTAAAAAAAAAAAGAAAAAGAAAGAAAGAAAAAAAAGAAAAGGAAAAGGTTATACCTGAATGTCAATCCAGCACATTGGCATATCCACAGAGAAAAAATAGTCAAAACTTTTATCACCATCACATTTCATCTACTGAGCATATATGATTTTCAGCATGTTGTGTGAAGAAATTGGCAATAAATACGTGACTAATTTTTCTCATTGAAGTGTAATAGCAGTCAGGGGAAAATACATTCACCAAATTCAAAATAGGGTATGAGATGAAAAACACTATTTCATGACAATAATGATGACTGGCAGAACCATTTACATGATTACATATGACTTGCTTTATTGGCACATCTCAATGAAATGTTTAATATCTTAAGAAGTCTATGGGGCACCTGCGTGGCTCAGTGGGTTAAGCCTCTGCCTTCAGCTCAGGTCGTGATCTCAGGGTCCTGGGATCGAGTCCCGCATCAGGCTCTCTGCTAGGCAGGGAGCCTGCTTCCTCCTCTCTCTCTTTCTCTGCCTGCCTCTCTGCCTACTTGTGATCTCTCTCTGTCAAATAAATAAAATCTTTAAAAAAATATCTTAAGGAGTCTAAAGCTATCATTTTGGTATCAAAATACTGCGATTTGACTGTTGAAGACAAAAACAATACAGAAGAATTTCGATGAAATCGGTGTTCCACTCTTTCCTAGCATTTCTTTCTCCATTGATTGAAGGAAGAAATAGATTTTAAAACAATTATTGAGCAAATTACAAATAGCATCCAAAAACAACAATAACAGACTTTGTAGAATTGAAAGTAAACAAAAAATGGATCAAGGCTGAATGGATCTGGCTCCTGAATGAAAAAGCTTCATTGACTTAAAAGGAAATTTGGTTTGAATACTCGAATGATCTAGCAATTAGAGTCATTCATAATGCTCTTTATTTTAAGATAAGATTTTCTATTTAGTTAAAAGAAAAAAAAAGACAAAAAGTTGACTGGATGAAGAACATAATCTGTGGATCAAGTGAAAAATTATCAAACTTAATAGATGTATCTTGGTGAAAAGTTGCAAGCAACATCATCCTTCTAATAAATACAGAGTTGATATAACTACCAATTTTAAATATGAAATGTTAAGATTTATAATTAATCTAAAATTGATGGTTTACATGTATGCTGAATGTTCTTACCAACTCTAGTTGAGAAAAATAGTCCTTAACTTTTTACCATTACTCCTATTATTCAGGGAAGATTTACAGGATGAATAAAACTCCCACTTGGCATTTAATTCAACATCTAAACAAGCAGAAATTATAGAAGTGTGAAAAAGTGGAAAAACCATACAATGAGTTTCAGGAAAGTGTACATTTGAATATGACTTTTCTATTCCTACTGTCAATACTTTCAAATTTCATCAAAGTATATGCTAATCATACATTATCATAATGTCAGTTTTTGAATACAATATTCCTCATTATTTAAACTGTTTTCCTTTTGACATTTACACTATTTTTATTAATCCCTTTCATGGATTCTCTAACTAGTTTTATGTCCTTCCAACAGTAAATAAGGAGAATCACCATTTAACCGTGTATCCTTTGTGTAATACGTGTAACGGTTTTCCTTTATCTACCACATCCAGCACTGAATCATAGAGATGATTGAACAAGTTTTGAATTTGTTTTCTATCAAACTACAATACCTTCTACTGTTTTTGAGAAAAGCAAGCTGATTTTTCATTTATAGGACAAAACTGGTGGGGGCTTTTTTCATACTCTCATCCATATTATATTTTAATATTTTCTGGACCCACACAACAATCAGAAAAACAACAAGGGGGTTCAGCATCTTCTTTGACTTTCCCTACTTGATTCCTCCTATTTTCAAAACAATCATGTAGCAGAGATCCAAGGCTGCAAAACAAGATGAATTGAGCAGAAGATCATTAGAAGGAACAATGTGGCACTCATCATTTTGTGCTGTCACAACACCATCTGTGTTGCACCAGACCAGAGTAACTTTGACATGACAAATAAACCTCTTAGGGGAAATGGGGATTCTATTAATTGTTCCACTGTCTGGCCAAACACTGGTGATGTACTCTTCTCTAATGCAGTACCATACACAATTGTTATTATTGAATTAACAATAGCAATGAATTATGATTTTTAAAATAACATTTATTTCTTCTGGGTGAAAAATAAGATGTAAAGTATTACACTATCACTGGGGTGGCGTAAATATATTTATGCAGCCTTGTAATTATATTTATTCCTTACCTGGGGGACTGACTGCAGAAATACTGTTTTCTTTACCCTGCTAATAAATATTGTTCAGTGAAATTACATCATGTGTCCTCATGGCAGCTGTTTCTCTCAACTGTAAAAAGTGCTGAGGTTAGTGTTTCAAATAACTTTTGATCTATAGGCACTGACCTTCTCCTGAACATTACTATTATTAACAATGACGATGGCGGCAAATATCTATCGATGTTTATATGTGCCAGCTGCCCTGCTATTTATGTGGATTATTTCACTTAAGCCTCACAACAATCCTGTAAGTAGGAGACTTTTATGAACCTTGTAATTTTCTAGATCAGGAGTTAGCCAACATTTTTGGTAAAGAGCCAGAGAGTAAATATTTGAAGATTTGCCAACCTTATAGTCTGTCACAGCTATTCAATTGCTAGAGTGGTACAGAAGCTGCTCAGGCAATACACAGCCAAATAAGTGTAACTGTGTTCCAGTAAAAGTTTATTTACAAAAAAAGCGGAGGGCAGGCTGGATTTTGCCTATAGGCAATTGTTTGCCTACTCCATTCCAGATGATGAAATTGAGGTTTAGCAAGGTTAAATAACTTGCCCAAGGTCACTAGTAGTGAGGCCAACATTTAAAAAGAGATGAACTATGGGGCATCTGAGTGTCTCAGTTGGTTAAGCCTCTGACTCTTGGTTTTGGCCCAGGTTATTCTCTCTGGGTTGTGAGATCGAGCCCTGCGTTGGGCTCCCTGCTTGCAGGGAGTCTGCCTGTGATTCTCTCTCTCCTTTCCCCCTCTGCCCCTTCTTCCCCCAAAAACAGACTATAAATCTACACCCCTAACTACTATGCCACACTGCCTTCAGGACTGTAATGTCTTGCATCATCAGTGATCAAAGGAAAGATGGAGGAAATGTGAAAATTGTAAGGTCTTAACAACTGGCTCTGGGATTTCTCTTAGAGAAGGAATTCATGTTCTAAAGGAGTCTTCATAAGGCACTTGGGGAAAGTTGAGAGCCAGAAGACAGTTGTCAGCAGGTCTCAAGGTAAGAAAAAAGACACAATATATATAACATATATATATTATATATAACAACAATCCTGAGGTGCAGCATGGGCGAGCCCTGAGGAAGAGAACAGCTGAAGGTGTTACGGATGACTATAGCCCAAACTACAGGGAAAAACACCAACAGATAGGAATTTTTTTTTTAAAGAGGGGATTGAGAATTTTTAACATTGTGTTACTTAGGCTATGAGTAATAGCATTATTCTAACAGGCTTAAAAAATATAGAAAGACAGTTTCTCACATAACCTAAATCAAAAATTGAGATGAGCTCTAGGTGTAGTATATTCACAGATCCAGCTGTTTCTCTGCCATTATCTCGGCTCTCCCTTCTTCTATGTGTCAGTTCTATTATTAGGAAGGTGTTCTCCATGATAGCAAGATGACTGCCTCCAGGAAATGTGGCTTGAGCTTCCTTATTCACATATGGTGAGGAAGACTGGGAAAAAATTATGTCCTCCGACAATAAGAGAAATACTCTTCCCACCTGATGAGGCTGAATCCCCTCAATTAATAATAACCTGTCCCTCTCCCCAAATAGTTCCAAGTGCTCAGGGTTTAATTATGGATTCTCAAACCATTCCCTGGAAAAGAGGACGGGTTTCCTAAGAGTGTCCTACTAGAGTAACCATCACATGGCCATGCGGCTGCAAATGTAGGCATTTCACTTGAATCATGGGGGCTGCAGGGGGATGGAGGGCTATCTGAACAAAAATGGGATTCTTTCAGAACATAGAAGATACACATCTCTAACTCGGATGATGAAACCCTTATGCCGCTCTGGAATAAACCTGACTTAAAACAACAAATCAACAAAAAGAAACAGGGCTTGCCATGAGCATGGAGCCTCTCTCTGTTTTAGAAACTATCACATTGCAGTGTAAGTCAACAACACTGAGGTTTTACTTTACACTAGGCAATGTGACAGAACTAGGATACAAAGAAAACTTGATAGTCACTAGCAGGAGACATCATACAAACAAACATTTTGAAACAATCTATTAAGTGGATTAATAGTGTCATACCTGGCGTGCTATGGGAATGCTCCAGACTAAGGGAGTCAGGGAAATCTTCTAAAAGACATTATTTCATTTTCTTTATTAATTTCGTATATAGAAATTAAGGCTATGTTACACATTACACACACACACACACACACACACACACACACACACATCCAAGAATAAAATGTTTTCCTTACAAAAAGTATAGATAGGGGGCGCCTGGATGGCTCAGTCATTTGCTGTCTGCTTTGGACTCAGGTCAAGATCTCTGGGCCCTGGGATCTAGCCTCCCATCAGGCTCTTCTCCCTCTCCCCCTGCCCTCCCTGCCACTTGTGTGCACACTTTCTCTCTCTCTCTCTCTCTCTCTCTCTCTCCCTCCCTCCCTCCTTCCCTCCCTCAAATGAATAAATCTTCAAAAAATATATATAGATATGGCCAAGTACTTTCACAATATCACAACATTGCTTGAAAGGTCAGAAGTGATATGTGCATAAAATATACACAAATATAGAGACATACATAAAGGTAACTCAAACACTTAGCTCCCCTAGAGAGCATGAGTATTTGCATTCATTTGCATCCCCTTATACATGTAGGAATCAAGCTTAGGCATTAGAAGTGAAACTATAAGGTGAACACAGAAGTAGAATTTTGATTTGTACAGAAGAAACATATTTGGAAAATTGCTGTGTAATTTATTTTGAAATGGGAACATATTTTATCTACAGGGTATTCATTTTCTTAATAACTGAATCTAGCATAACTTGCTGAGAAGACAGCTTGCACTTAAGGGAAGCACTCGTGGTTATAGGTAGTTGAACATTTTAGAAGGGAAATCATTTAATCTACTGAATTTAGAGCTTTAGAAGGAATACATTAATGTGTAAAAGAAAGAAGACCAAAGCATAAATGCTTTTAAATTATCTTTTCCTTCGATAAAAATTATAGTACCATGGCTTTCAAGCATACATTAAAAATTCAACAATATAGCCTTTTTCTTAGAATTATTTTAAGACAGGTTTCCTCAACCACAGCACTATTGATATTTTGGGCTGGATGGTTCTTTGTCATTGGGTCTGTCCTGGGCATTGTGCGATGTGGAGCAGCGTCCCTGGCCTCTATCTACTAGATGTCAGAGCTCTTCCTGGCCATGACAATCCCCAAAATGTCTCTAAACGTTGTCAGACATCACCTGGGGGACAAAATTGACCCAAGATGAGAACCACAGTCTTACTAAATAATTTTACTATCAAACTACATTATGTAACAATTAAATTTCTATTATTAGTTTTCAATGTATAAATCATCATTTGTGGGGGCACCTGGGTGGCTCAGTAGGTTAAAGCCTCTGCCTTCAGCTCGGGTCATGATCCCAAGGTCCTGGGATCAAGCCCCACATCGGGCTCTCTGCTCAGCAAGGAGCCTACTTCCCTTCCTCTCTCTCTGCCTGCCTCTCTGCCTACTTGTGATCTCTGTCTGTCAAATAAATAAATAAAATCTTTAAATAAATAAATAAATCATTATTTGTGAAAAACGAGCAAGCCACTTCCAAAGTTAAAGTATTAAAGAAGTTCAAAATCTATATAAACCAGGGAAACTTCTTAAGGGTAATGAAAATCAGAGGGCCAACAAGGATAAATCAGTCCACGGTGATTCCAAAGTTGATTATAATGTATGAATATATCACTTCTGGTCATGGACTTTTGATCTGTACACATGCACACACACACACATATAAAATGGCCTGCATCATCCAAGAAATGTGATAAATGATGAGAAAATAAACAATGCAAAGTTTAGGATGTAGGGGCAATTTAAAAGTAGTAGTAAATAGAGGTTTCAAATCAAGACTTAAAAGCAGAAGTAAGAGGGAGCAAGGAATCTCAGGGAGCCAAGCACTAAGTAATAACCAGGACCATCCGCTCTACTTATTTTGTGTATTGGCTTAGGGACCTAGAGAATATTAAAAACATAGAAACCAATCTGGCTTGAAAAATCCTTAGAGACATTTTTTACCATCTTATAAGGAAATATCACTACATAGGGACACATCTCTTTTTTTTCAACATCTTTTTTTTAATTTAAATTCAATTAGCCAACATATAGTACATCATTAGTTTTTGATGTTCAGTGAGTCATTAGTTGCATAAAACACCCGCTACTCATCACATCACATGCCCTCCTTAATGCCCATCACCCAGTTACCCCATCCCTCAACCCAGATCCCTTTCTGCAACCCTCAGTTTGTCTACCAGAGTCAAGAGTCTCTCATGGTTTGTCTCTCTCTCTAATTTCTTCCTGTTCACTTTTCCCTCCCTCCTTCTATGATCCGCTGCACTATTTCTTATATTCCATATATGAGTGAAACCATATGATGATTGTCTTTCTCTGATTGACTTATTTCACTCAGCATAATGCCCCCTAGTTCCAACCACATCAAAGTAAATTGTAGGCATTCATCCTTTCTGATGGCTGAGTAATATTCCATTGTATATATAAACCACATCTTCTTTATCCATTCATCTGTTGAAGAACATCTAGGTTGCTTCCACAGTTTGGCTATTGTGGACATTGCTGATATGAACATTGGGGTACAGATGCCCTTCTTTTCACTATGTCTGTATCTTTGGACTAAATACCCAGTAGTGCAATTGCTGGGTCATAGGTTAGCTCTATTTTTAACTTCTTGAGGGACATCCATACTGTTTTCCAGAGTGGCTGTCCTTCTTAAGTCTGATTCAAATGTTGCTGACATACAAATTAATGTATACATATTCCTGTATGTATACCATCATCTCCTTCAACCTGCTCCCCACTTGAAATGTCAAGCACATTGCCTGCCACATAGTAGACACAAATAAATATTTTAATAATGAGTATTTGATAAATGGTTTCTGTTTCTTCTATCACCATAACAACCAACATTCCATAAAGAACAGCTGTTAGCAAGAAAGTCCCTCTTTTAGGGATCTTTACCTTTTTTTGACATCCTATTATTAATGTTTGATACTCCCCAAAAGCAACAAAGATTCCAAAACCTTGAACTTTTCATGACTTCATAGTATCCACAATAGCACTTTTAACACCCTGATATTCTCAAGTAACCTACAGCATATGTTAGATAAGGAAAAATTAGTTTTTTATCTGGAGAGCCAAAACCAATATTGTAGAGGGAAATAAATGTTATAAGATATGATATATAGCATTGCAAAGCACTTACCTGTGACATAAAAGATCATACATTAATAAAAGATATTCAAATAATTAAGTATGAATTCAAGTAAATTAACATAATTCAGTTTTGAGTAACTAAGTCTCCAGACACTCCTTTGGTTAGGTTACAGAGAAAGTCCACAACAGGTTTTAAATGCACTACAGCAAAATTTTCTTAAATTCCCTTCACATTTTAGGACTCCACGGGCTTAAATGTTAGGACTCCCTGACATTAGGTCTCTAAACAAAATAATGATTAATATTCAGAACCCAAGGATCACTTAGATCCTGAGAATGTAGCAGGCATTTGAAGCCAGATATACCCTCAAAAGAACAAAAACATATTCATTTGCATGTTCCTATAGGACACAAAGAGATCGGTAGTTTTCAATTCTGCTTGCATATCATAATCACCTGATTATGCATATCATAATCACCTCAACATAGTACTGCTGTCCAGATACCATCCTTAGAAATTCAGATTTAATTAGTCTGGGTTGGGGCCAGAGCCTCAATATTTCTTAAGAGCCCTACGGGTAATTCCAATATGCAAACATTGAGACATAGGTATAATGAAAAGCCAAGTAAGCAGTATCAGGGATAAGGAATCAAATATTTTAAAAAGATATCATCTAATCATGTATTATTTGTTAGTATAGTTCATTAGATATATCATAGTCAGAAGCCACAAGGCAAATTTGTCAGTATATGCCAGTCTTTGCAACAGTAAAAACACAGACATGAGAATTTTGGCTGCTGCATAGCAACATGAATTACAAATATCTTCCCCTTCCTCTCACTAAACTTTTTGATAGTACTGTCAAAATCTTAAGACATTCTTCAATATTAATAGATATGATATGTTATTTTGGAAACCAATACAGTTCTTTTGGTGAAAAGATTTCCCCTCCTCTAAAGCTGATGGCACAAAATACGTAGAGAAGGCCCTAGCTAGTACTAGTAAAATCAGTGGTCAAGGTATTCATAGTACTATAAAGAGTTGATGACACAAAATGATCAACAGATTTCTCCAGAAAATTAAGAGCTTAAAGCAAATGAATGCCTTTTATCTGAATTTGGTCATTATATCAATTGCTCTAAAAATTAACTCTATAGCTTTTGATCAATACCGATAAAGCAAAAATCTTTTTAAGTGCAATTTCATCAAAGCAACTGCACAAATTTAGAATGGGGCTAACCCAGTTGTAGGTATTTTAAAGACCAATGGTCAGGGGCACCTGGGTGGCTCAGTGGGTTAAAACCTCTGCCTTCAGCCTGGGTCATGATCTCAGGGTCCTGGGATCAAGCCCCATATCAGGCTCTCTGCTCAGCAGGGCGCCTGCTTCCTCCTCTCTGCCTGCCTCTCTGCCTACTTGTGATCTCTGTCAAATAAATAAATAAAATATTTTTTAAAAATAAAAATAAAATAAAGACCTATGGTCAAATGAGATTTCATATGAAATACACCTACATGAAGCTTAACAGGTCACACAACAGTTTTCACATTCCCTGAGTCTGCAGGAAAATTGAGAGAAAACTATTTTTTAAAAATAAATGAATAAAAAAGCATAAACGTCAAGGACAAATACAATGGGACACAACAGCAACAACATTTGGAGAGCTAGAAAACAATTTGAAAGAGCTCAAAACTAAGGCTGGAATGGGGGAATAAGGTCTTAGAAAGTAGAGGCACTAATTATCTTCCAGAGCAACAGCACGGAATAAAAAGAAGCCTCCTTCCCAGTCCCAGCAGAAGAGGAGAGTTTTACTTGGTGTAGAGGGGGATCCAGAGAGACCCAAACCTGGCCACTGATGGTATACCACTCCCACACACCCCAATGTAATTGATTCAGAGGTGGGGCCCTCCAAGATTTTCTTGAATAGAACTGTCAGAGAAAAAAATCATCCTTTCTTCAAGTTAGGAATCTGAAAAAACACAAACCAGAGGTTACTAGGGATTGTGTACACTACCACATAAAGGAATCTGAATGGGGGCGCCTGGGTGGCTCACTGGGTTGAGCCTCTGCCTTCGGGGCGGGTCATGATCTCCGGGTCCTGGAATCGAGTCCCGCATCCGGCTCTCTGCTCGGCGGGGAGCCTTCTTCCTCCTCTCTCTCTCTCTGCCTGTCTCTTTGCCTACTTGTGATCTCTCTGTCAAATAAATAAATAAAATATTTAAAAATAAATGAATAAAAAAATAAAAAATTTAAAAAAGGAATCTGAATGAATACAATAACCAATAGAGAAGCAGTAATAAGAATTAGACAGAGGATCTCATTGAAATAGATTTTTAAAGTTTCAGGAAACCAGAAAGTGCCTGTTTTTACTGCACCTTGATCTCAGGGGTTGGCACATAGTAGTTCCTCAGTTAAAATTTGTGAAATAAATGAATCAAGTCTGATTTCTGACTCTGATATCCTGAGGTTTTTCTTGCCCACCTCTGTAGCTTTCCAAGCAGTCATCTCTCAAAAATATTTTATATATACACATATATATATAAAAGATGTGTATGTGTATATTTTATGTAAAAATTTTATATATATATGTAAAATATAATAAAATATACACATACACATCTCTTTTTGCTAAAACTACTTGAATTAGGTTTTTGTCCTTTGCAAATACATAATTTCAGTAAATAAAATTATAACCAAAGGGGAGAGTGAAAAGTTATAAAATTTTAAGCCAAAAACATAGAAGTGGCTATTCAAGTTGGACTAGGGAATAGTGGATACCCTTTTATCCCAGGATGGGAAAAACAACTGCTCCAAACCAGTGAAGCAGTTCATTAAGCAATTTGTCTCAAATATGTACTTGCCTAAACTCAATCTTCAATGGTAGAAAAATATTAGGATATTAGAATGTTAGCGTCCTTTCCCAGGGTTCAGTAAGGTCCTACATGTGAGAGACAAGCTTTAATCCAAGCTTCTGCATCTGGGAACAGAAAGACCACTGCTAACTTAAACAACTTTTTAAAACAGACATATTTTCTGCCCATGGCCATTAAACTGTAATTTCAAAAACTCCTATCTAATGCATCCTAAAGAACTGCAACAGCTAAATTCTCTGCCTTGTACTAAAATTTGTGTTTGCAAAGTTTAGGAAGGAATAAATGCTACGGCAGCTAAGACTAAAATCTAGAAAGAACCAGTAGAATGCCCTATTCAGGCTACTCTCAAACACCTCTTGTTCTGAACTCCCTACTTGGCAAAGTAACTTTTCCCTAAAAGTAGCATCCAGTTTGTCATTTGCAAATAGGTGATGCAGGTTTCTGAGCATTGGGGAAGCTCTGTCTTACCACTCCAGCTTGTTTCTTTATCCTGATTCAGTCAGTGGCTTAAGCCAAAGGCATTGAGCTGAAACCCGAGAAACTGAGAAGGTGGAAGACCTGTTGCCAAGAAAGAGACTGCAAAGTGGAGGTCCAGATACCAAGTTCCTAACCTCATAATTTCTACTTTTATTTACTGCTAATCATTGCCATCAAATAAAATTTATAGGCAACTATATGAGAGAGAGAGAGTGAAGACAGGGAAGGAGGAAAAAGAGGAAGAAGAGGGAGGGAGGAGAAAAAAGGTGAAGCAAGGAAGGAAGGGACAAAGGGAGTGGGGGCAGGGAAAGGAAGATACTTAGTGAAAAACCCCAAACTTGCTAAACAGTGGTGCATGAATACTTAGCTGCAGAGGCAATCCACACGGTCATGATAGAATTGTTCTCTAGACGTAGGTCATTCCGAAGCTGGTAAAGCCTCATTAATAGCATTTCAGGTATGTCTGTAAAGAACCCTGGACGATGGACTTTTCCCCATGGGCAGAATAAGGACAACTAACTATCCGATCAAGAAACTCACTCTATTGTCTGGAAAGCGAGTCAACATGTAGATGCAACTTAATGTTCCAACTTAGCCAGATGAGAATGATAATAGTCAACATTAGTGGAAATGTCGATTACTATGTGCAAGCACTGTGCTAAAAGCTCACTGAATCCTCAAAACAACCTTAAGAGATTGTTCCTATCATTATGTTGGTTTTGTGAGAAGCAAACAGGCTTACAGAAGGTAAGTTGATTGCCCACAATTAGGAAACCTGTAAGTCAGAATCTAGGCACAAAGAACCTGACTTCAGGCCCAGTAATTGTAACTACTCCCCTCTAATGAGTACATAGTAGTGGTTTTGGACCCTTGACAACTTTTATGTCGGATCCCATTCTCCCCTTATTTTGCCCCTTAGAAGAGATTTGGCAATGTATAGAGACATTTTTGAATGTCACAGGTTTAGGTGGGTTGGTGCTACTGACATCTAGTGGGTAGAGGCCAGGAATGTTGCTAAGCACACTACGACGATGAACAGAACTGCCCTCCAAAAAAATTATTCGACCCAGTATGTCAACAGTGGCACTGCTGAGAAACCTTCCCTGATCTGGATGGAAATACTTTTCTGTTTCTTCATTGTATGTTGTGAGAAGTCCCGTGGTCAAATGTACCACTCACTATAAAAGTTGCTGGCTCGTGAGAACCCACATTCTGGGCTTGAATTAGAGGATATCTCATCATTCAGAGATTCTAGATTTGGGGCAGGTCAGTCACCCATGACTGTCACCCCTCCATGTGGAGAAGAATAAGAGAGTTTCTGATTATACATGAAACAACTGGATGTAATACAGGAGTTCTCTAAAAATTATAAATGTAGAAAAACAGATGTAGGTACTGTGCATTCACAGAGTCTAGCCTGGTAGGCATTTATTATTTTTGCTACCTATAACCATTCCCCTCCCCTTAGTGTCTAGAACTGTGTTTTAAATGAATTATCAATTAAAGTGGCCTACTCCTCTAGCCCAAGATGTGAACACACGATCCACACATAGTTGTACCTCATTTTCCTGGCACTGAGATTATTCTACAGATGGCTATATGTCAATACCAGTTCAGTAATAAATCATTATTTTTCTGAATGAATATTTTGGAGACAATTTCTCTTTCCTCTCTAATCTTTAACCTGGAGAAATATTTTCATATAGAAAAACCTAAAATACTGAAACCTCCACCCAGAGAAAGGTAGAAATAAGATCCTAAGAGGAAAGATCCTGACAACATTGTATCTCCAGGTCCAGAGTGTAAGAGCTGTAGGATAGCCCTTTTTCCTTTTGTGAATTACATCCTTTTCATTCCAATCATTCTTTCCTTAAGTTGAATTTCCACCCACTAATACTCAAAGAATATTGACTAATACAACAGCCCATGGGTATGGCTTTTCACAGATCACTAATTCAACCATTCTGAAATTGATTTTATTTTTCAAGTATTTTCCAGGTATAAAAGGTCTATAATTTTCATGGAGTTTTGCCTTAGCTTTGAGCATCATCAGGCAAAATTAGCAGAGCGCTTAAAAAAACCAAGACTATATTCATACATTCTAGATTTTACCATGCCATGTACCTTACAAATTCTAGTCTTTCTAGAAACTCTGAAGCTACACTCATTAGTCTCCTACAACTGTATCTGAAATCACAGAACAAAGTTCACCAAGGTAAAAACGTCATGGCACTGATCAACTACCACTTCCAAGAGGGAGTTATGCACAGAAAAAATAAATAAAAAATAGAATAAAGTAAAATAAAATAAATAATAAAATTAAGCTAAAATGGAGCATCTCCTCTAAAACCACGTCCTCCTATGTTTTCATTTCCTGGAAAACCACCAGTGAAAGGAGAAGCAGTAGAAACTCTTCTCTGATCTCAAAAATTATATTTCCATGTAGTCCCAATCTAGTGTTTATTTCAGAAACTATAATTCAGAGAGCCTTGCAAAAAGACCATAGCTCAGAATTTAATCAATAGGTCAGATAGGGGGAGGAGATCATACTAACTTCAGATGAAAGGATTTATGTATGTCAGGAAACTATGAGATTTCATGTTCAACTAACATCACCTCAATCTTCAAAAAAATTTGAAGAAAATCAACTCACATGTTTGAGTGTCAAATGTCAATCTTCTGCTACTTAAAATTTGCTTGGAAATGGCAAGAAAAAAAGTACCTAGATAGTCCTACATATTCTCTTGTATGTGTGGGCAAGAGAAAGAGACAAAAGGGAATCTTTTACAAGTAAATAATTTGGGAAGAAATCAAAAAAATATGTGCACTTTAGATCTTGATGGACATCTGTGTGAAGAATGGGGAGTAAGAAACAATGACGAATAAGGCTAGTAGAAGACAGAAAGGAACACAGGAAGGAGTAAAAGAGAACTAACAAATTAAATGTATAAATAGACATATATATACACACAAATAAATATGCATATATATATTTATATATATAAAGAAAGGCTTATTTTTATCCCATATATAACAACCCCATGCCTGCTGCTTTCGTCACACATTGACAAAACACATACACTTTTATAAAAATATAAAACTTGTATGTAAACCAAGCAATTTTAAATTGGAAATAATCTGACAATTTGAACTAGTCTAAGAACAATAAATACTAGTCTACAACATTTAAAGATGAAATAATTCAGTAAAACATACCTGGAAGACAATTATAAAATAAAATCAGATATGCATGAACATTGCCATTTCTTCCTAATGTGTCCAACAAATTCAAGTTGTATCATCTACATAACTCATCCTTAAGTACTGATTTTACTACTCTTCGTAGAACATTGGCGGGCATCTTTATCAGACCTGGCTTTAGAGCTCAATATAATCTGGATTGTTCAAAACACATTTATTTCATCCTTTTATTTTAAATCAATGATCTATGTCCTGTGACTAATAAGAGAGCCAAGTGGCCCAATAAATCTGTTAGAATACAGAGCTTAAACCCCGTAGCCATGATTTTTTTTATTAATTTAAAAATAAAAGTAGAGATTACAGTGAAAAGTGTAAATACTATGCCAAACACATTATACAATGCTTATAATTTTGCTGGGTAGCTCACATTAAAATGAGTATTTACTATTAGATTATAAAACATATTAATTATTGTTTAACAAATGTAGCTAAATAGCTAGGAGAATAAGATTCATTGCCACTCCATTCTTCTCCTTGGAATCAGCCCCACTCAAGTGAAGTGCAAACTATGAGATGAAGCCTGTTGAACCAAACACTTATTTTGGTCAAGTGTGATTTTCCAGCTTGTTCATTGTTGTTATTTGGGAGATACTGTAAAGGAATTGGACTATCACAAAATCTGTAGGCCATTTTCAAGAGGATTTATACTGGCATCCCAAATTTGAAAGGTTGGAATGTACTATAGCTACACTGAACTACTTGAAATCCCTTCTATCTCTATTCTGCAAATGCTAGATTAGGATAGATAGCATAATTCTAAAACTAGTCTTTAAGGTGGAAAATGGGTAGATAAAATAATTACCAGATAACAACTGCCAAATGTATATAGTTCACATTTCTTACAATTTCAGCATTCCTCCATGTTAGGAAAACAACTGTGGCCCCGTCCCCCAACCCCCTGTCCCAAACTCACATGTTGCAACCTTAACTCCTAATGTGACGGTATTTGGAGGTAGGGCCTTCAAGCAAGTAATTAAAATTAAATGAGGTCACAGGATAGGGCCATAATCCAACAGGGCTGATATTTCTATAGGAAGATAAACAGACATCAGACATCAGAAACTTCTCTCCCTTGAGAAGACAGCCATCTGCAAACCAAAAAGTGAGGCTGACAGCAATCTAATCTTGGCCTTTTTGCCTCCAGAACCGTGAGAAAACAAATTTCTATTGTTTAAGCCACCCAGTCTGTGGTATTTTGTTACGGCAAACTAAACAGACTAGCACATCTGCAACCTTCCGCTTCTGGCTTATTCAGTCATCACTTGTGCACATGTTGCCATTCATTATCTTTATGCATGTATCAGTTTGTTCACTCAACAAACATATACTGATTATCTATCATATCCTAGAAATTGTCTTGATTCCAATGTCTTTATTCTTTGTATTAGTCAGGTTCTCCAGAGAAAATAAAATTATATATAGATATATATATCTATATATGTATACATACATAGAGAGAGAGAGAGAGAGATTTATTGTAGGAATCTGCTAACATAATTATGGACGCTGAGAAGTCCAATAATCTGCCACCTGCAACCAGGAAAGCCAGTGGTATAATTCAGTGTGAGGCCAGAGGCCCAAGAACCAAAAGCAGGAAAAGACGGATGTCCTACTTCAAGAAGAGAGACAGAACATTCACCCTTTTTTCACTTTTTTTTTTTTTTTCCCATTCAGGTCCTTAAAGGATTAGATGGTGCCCACCCACACTAGTGAAGGCAGATCTCTATCTACTGAATTAAATACTCATTTCTTTCTGAAATACCCTCCCAGACATACCCAGAAATAATATCAGCTCTCTGGCATCCATCAACCCAGAAGGTGACACATAAAGTTAACTATCACATTCTACAAAGACTCTGAAATCAGATGTTCTTTCTCCTAGAGCAGAGACACTGGAACTAGCCCACCTCCTTCCCCCTGTTCTCCTATCTTCAGAACCAACACATTAGAAAGCTAAGCAATATCTACATGGTAGCCAAAGCAGGTGAAAGTATGAACCTCCTCCACCCTTGGTCCTCTGTTAAGAAGGAGAAAGAAAGGAAATAACATTTATGCAAATACTATACTAGATATTTTTTTGTATTTTACTTAACAATATGTGGGAGGGGGGAGAGGAATCTTCAAAAATTGTATTCCTTTTAGAGTATTCTAGAAGATTAGAATTCAAAATGCCAGTAACTTGAAAAACAAGTTTCAAATTAAGAACTTTCACTTCAAAAGACAGGCTTATAACCATCTCAGCAATAATGATTTCTTCCTTCATAACATCCTTACAAAGACTATCATGCATCTTGATATTCCATTTTATCTCAGCTGTAATTTGACTTTTCCAGTACCGCATGCAAAAACTGAAAGACTAACACAACGCAGTAGTCCAAGCTGGATAAAATGGACAGGTATAACTCAATAGAATAGTGGCTCAAGGTAACCACATACAACATTTAAATGCTTCTATCATCTACAGACAGAAAGTGGTTAGAGCTTTTTAGTAGCCTTCTACAATTTTAACTTCCATGAATCTGCCATTTTCTCCTCAGTTAGTAGATGATATACAAAACCGTGGTATTTTTTTTTTTTTAAGAGGGGGAGAGAGAGAAAGAGGGAGGGGAGGAGGAGAGGGAGAGGAAGGAAGAGAATCCTAAGCAGGCTCCATACCCAGCAGAGAGCCTGACACAAGGGCTCAATCTCACAACCCTCAGATCATGACCTGAAAGAAAATAAGAATCAGCGGCTGCCCAGGAATGCCATAGTGGTAATCTTAAAATCTGTTATTTTTGGTTTTCAATGCTTAGTTTTCTAAGCATTTGGGAATGCTTTATTCCATGGAGATACAACCATGATTTTAAAATATGTAGTAAAAAAATAAATAAAATTAAAAAAAATTTTAAATATATAGTAAGTAGAAATTTTTCATCTACATTACACATAGCAACTTGAATAGGTTACATGTGGGACACATCCTTAGTTCATAAGACAATACTTATAATAAGAAATAGAAACAGGAATATGTTAACATGTTCTCAGTATATATCTGTCAACAAGTTTAATTTGAACTCCTAAAATACTCATTCCAGGGCCAAGCAACATTTTAGGTTTTGCCAAATTTCCATAACTCTTTCAAAATTTCACAACAAGCTCTGAATTCTACTAAGTGATATTTCCCTTCCTCTTAATTTGTTTGGGTTACAAAGGAAATGACATTTTCCAACATATTTCTAACTTAAATTTGTGTTTTCTGCTATGCAAACATAATCTCTCATCTTGGAGAAACTCAGCATTTCTGACTCCAAACAGCCTCCTAGAAGCAGTGGCTGTTCATGAAGCCTTTGGGGATGATGTGCTTGGTTCAAAGGGCAAAAAAAAAAATAAATCCAAGTGAGGATGGTACAACTCAAGTGATACGTCAGATCCTTAAGTAACTGAACTTCATTTAAAACATCTTGTTTAATTTGCCAATGAAGGGATTGGACTGGTGGAGAGACTGTAATGCATCTGGTTTTTGTGGGGTTGCTTTTTTTTTTTTTTTTCATTTTCTTTTATTTCTTTTCAGTGTCCCATAATTCATTGTTTATGCACCACACCCAGTGCTCCATGTAATACATGCCCTCTTTAATATCCACCACCAGGCTCACCCAACCCCCTCCTCCAAAACCCTCAGATTGTCTCTCAGAGTCCACAGTCTCTCATACTTCGTCACCCCCTCCAATTTCCCCCAACTCACTTCTCCTCTCCATTTCCCCATGTCCTTCAGGTTATTCCTTATGCTCCACAAGTAAGTGAAACCATATGATACTTGACTTATTTCACCCAACATAATCTTTTCCAGTCCCATCCATGTTGATACAAAAGTTGGGTATTCATCCTTTCTGATGGAGGCATAATACTCCATAGTAAATATGGACTATATCTTCTTTACCCAGTCTTCCATTGAAGGGCATCTTTGTTCTTTCCACAGTTTGGCGACTATGGCCAAACTGCTATGTGGCTGCTATGAACACTGGGGTACAGATGGCCCTTCTTTTCACTACATCTGTATCTTTGGGGTAAATACCCAGTAGTGCAATTGCAGGGCCATAGGGAAGCTCTATTTTTAATTTCTTAAGGAATCTCCACACTGTTTTCCAAAGAGGCTGCACCAACTTGCATACCAATAGTGTAAGAGAGTTCCCCTTTCTCCACATCCTCTCCAATACATGTTGTTTACTGTCTTGTTAATTTTGGCCATTCTAACTGGTGTGAGGTGGTATCTCAATGTGGTTTTGATGTGAATCTCCCTGATGGCTAGTGATGATGAACATTTTTTCATGTGTCTGATAGCCATTTGTATGTCATCTTTGGAGAAGTGTCTGTTCATGTCCTCTGCCCATATTTTGACATGATTATCTGCTTTGTGTGTGTTGAGTTTGAGGAGTTCTTTATAGATCTTGGATATCAGCCCTTTGTCTGTAGTGTCATATGCGAATATCTTCTCCCATTTCCATTTCATGGGTTGCCTCTGTGTTTTGTTGACTGTTTCCTTTGCTGTACAAAACCTTTTCATCTTGATGAAGTTCCAAAAGTTCATTTTCGCTTTTGTTTCCTTTGCCTTTGGAGACATTTCTTGAAAGAAGTTGCTGTGGCTGATTTCAAAGAGGTTACTGCCTATGTTCCGCTCTAGGATTTTGATGGATTCCTGCCTCACATTGAGGTCTTTTATCCCTTTTGAGTTTATCTTTGTGTATGGTGTAAGAGAATGGTCGTGTTTCATTTTTCTACACATAGCTGTCCAATTTTCCCAGCACCATTTGTTGAAGAGACTGTCTTTTTTCCACTGTATATTTATTTCTGCTTTGTTGAAGATTGTTTGACCATAGAGTTGAGGGTCCATATCTGGGCTCTCTAGTCTGTTCCACTGGTCTATGTGTCTGTTTTTTGTGCCAGTACCATGCGGTCTTGGTGATCACAACTTTTTAGTAAAGCTTGAAATCAGGCAACATGATGCCCCCAGTTTTTTCTTTTTCGACATTTCCTTAGCAATTCGGGATCTTTTCTGGTTCCACAAAATTTTAGGATTATTTGTTCCAGCATCTGTTTTTATAAGCATGTGTGTGTTATTTTTTAAAATCTCCCAATAGTTTGTTCTCTTACTGATCTAAGAGATGGATAAGTAAAGGACCATAAGAGATGAAGAGGGGAGAAAGCAGCAGTACAATTTTGGGGAAGGTTCAGGTACATAATAGTTTCCCAAAAATGCTTTACTGTTTATCCATTCTGTTTTTTGTTTTAAATGGTAATTTATTAGTCAGATCTGGCTGCCATATGAAATACCACAGACTAGGTGGCTTAAATACAGCAGTGTATTTCTCACAGTTCTGGAAGCGAAGAACAAGGTCTGGCAGGACCAGTTTCTCATGAGGATTCCCCTCCTACTGTACAGAAGGATACCTTCTTACTGTGCCCTCATAAGGTGAAGAGAGAGCTCTCTAGTGTTGCTTCTTATGACCTCATTTAACTTTAATTACCTCCCTAAAGAATCCATTTCCAAATACAGTCACATGGGAAGTTGGGACTTCAACATATGGATTTGGGGAGTGGAAGGCACAATTAGGGTTCGTCCATTAACAGCGGTACTGTACCCACCAGAGCAAAGGCTTGATAGGACTACACTAGGTTTGATAGGACTTAACTAGCAGCTGGGAAGTTGGCCTTCAGACCATTGTTTGTTTTTGTTTTTGTTTTAAGACTTTACTTATTTGAGAGAGGTAGAGAGAGAACACAAGTAGGCAGAGCAGCAGGCAGAGGGAGGGAGAAGCAGGCTCCCTGCTGAGCAGGGAGCCTGATGCAAGGCTAGACCCCAGGACCTGGAGATCATGACCTGAGTTGAAGGCAGACACTTAACTGACTGAGCCACCCAGGCGCCCCCAGACCATTGTTTAACCTGAATTATCTTGCACTTTCTAAGTCAAAAGGAAGCACAGCCTACTTGTTTATACCTAGGATTGTGGGGATGTTCCCACCCTGCTTTGTGGAGATAGTAAAACTCTGCCACACAGTCTCCAGAAAATCCTTTTATAGAAAAACCAATAAACACAAGATGCATGTTGAACATTTCAGTATATTAATTCTCTCAGGCCATTCATGTTCCAGGTTGTATTATCTTAAACATGGGTTCCACAAAAAAATACTTACAGAAGAACCAAATCAAATAAATATTTTCTGAGTCCCTATTATGTGAAATCATTACTAGCCATTATAATAGGGTTATTCCACAAGATCTATATGGTTATTTCCAATAGTTTGTAATACTGATAAATATCACATAACCAAAGCTCTGTGTAATGACTACATTGTTGCACATGAGACTTTTCCACTGTGCCCTTTATGATTACAAATATAAAATAAAAGGATCTTGCTCTAAAGGAGGAAATGGATCAGGCAGAACTACATACTACATACGAAGAAGTACAAGTTCTCCTAAATATCTGCTTAAAATTTCAATAATTTCATTTTTCTGTTTCTCCTTTCCCTAATGAAAAGGCAAAAGGCTAAGGAAAACATTTGCTACTACATAACATTCCCCAAAGCTAGCTCCACGAGAAGCAAAATTTGGCTGCTCTTTATCTGAGTTCAAGAGAAGTTTCTCTAAAGAACATGTGTTTCTTAAATCCTGGATCTACCATCAGCTAATAATATGAACATGGGCTGGTCATCTTGCAGTTCTGTCATGTATAAAGCTGGGCCTTTACATGACAAAATACCACCAATCTCTTTCAGTTGAGCAATGCTGCAATCTTGTTTTAAAAATTCCTTTTTAGCCCATGTAAAATGCAGCGGCATTAGTTTGTAGAATTTTCTACCCTACATTGTGGCCAAAACCTTCGCAACAATGTGTCAAAAGTTTATTACATGCCTGTAACTGTTTAATTGTTTCTCCTAAGAGAGAAAATAGAAAGACTCTATGGTAAGAGTTGACATTATTTTCCTCTCAGGCTGTATGTGAATAAGAATTATGTTATTCAGAATCCCAGGTTCTCAATGTGCTGACATATCTCAAGGGAGAGCCTGGACATTTTAATTGCTTCTGTTACACAAAGTCTGCTTAACTTGTATTGTAAGAAAGCGCTACAGTGGTTTTACCCAAATGTTTTGGAGGCCCCAGGTTCTCCCTATACAAGTACTGGTAAAAGCTTAAGCTCTAAGACTGGGTTTATGTCAAAGATCATATTTTCTCTCTTGTATATAGCCAGCTCAAACAATGAGCTTTTGCAAATGTTTATTTGTCCCTTTTTGAAAAAAACTAAAAACATGGGAATTTGGTAGTATAGTAAAAGCGTATTCCACACACAAAAAAATGCTTTTCCCCTAAAGTCGCCAGATTTCTCCTATGCCACATTTTTCAACCTTATTATTCTCAATATTTGCTTTTCACTTTCTGAATGTTTCCTCTGGTAAGATGTGGCATTTTGTCCTTGAGAAGTGAGTGCAAGTTACTATATTTTCCTTCTCAGCCATCTCATGAGACAGGCAGTGAAATGCCAAGAATAATGTAAACTATACAGGAAAATACCATGACGTACTACACCTAGAAATATCTCAGCTTAATAGGTGTTGTGCCATTAAAGGTGAATTTTATGGAGGTAAGGAGATGTAAATCTGTCATGTAGACAAAGATTTACAATAATACTCACTTCAGTGGATGATTTTCATCACAGTGAGGACCCTCAGGCAACTTGCGTGTTTTCGAGTCTCTTAAGCTATGAAGGCCTCCTCGTATTAATCCAAGGTTGGTACCTTGACCTTCCTGGAGTTGATGCTGATAATATAGTTTGCCTCTTCCCTTCCATTATCACTGATGTTATTTCAGTTGGTTGGGTGGGGTTTCAGTTAAATAAAATGTATTTAAAACACTGGTTAGAACGTAATGGTAATTTTCTGCAAACAATGCACTTTTTATAGTTGCTCGAGTATGCATATAACTTATTCTTGTAATTCTTTGTAAGTCATATCTGGAGATAGACTTCATCTTCAAAAGATATACATAGTAAATTACCATAAGAAAATACTTGCTTTTGCACCTTTATACACTGATTTCACAGTTGTATTAAAAAATTGAATGATAATTTTGTTAGTTATTAATGTGAGGTCACTGGCAGGTAAAACATCTTATTAAGTATGCTACTTACAGATTTGGGGGATACCATTGCATTAGGGAAAGAACAACAATGACAAACAGATGCTCTGGTCTTATTCTTCATAAAGTAAAAAAAAAAAAATATATATATATATATATAATAGAAAAAGTATAATAGCTATTTTAACCTCTTTTGGTTACAAATTTGAATATTTAACTAAATATGCTATAAACTTAGGACTTTTTTTTAAAGATTTTATTTATTTATTTGACAGAGATCACAAGTAGGCAGAGAGGCAGGCAGAGAGAGAGAGGAGGAAACAGGCTTCCCCGCTAAGCAGAGAGCCCGATGCGGGGCTCGATCCCAGGACCCTGGGATCACGACCTGAGCTGAAGGCAGAGGCCTTAACCCACTGAGCCACCCAGCCGCCCCTAAACTTAGGACTTTTTAAAAGGTTTTTTGGGAGAGGTTGGAGGTCGGGGCAGAGAAAGAGGAGAGGAAGAGAGAAAATCATAAGCAGACTCCACACCCAGCACAACGTCCTACAAGGGGCTTGATTTCACAACCCTGAGCTCATGACCTGGCTGAAATTAAGAGTTAGACACTCAGCCAACTGAGCCACCCAGGTGCCCCAACATATGATTACTTTTTTGTTTTTAAGATTTTATTTATTTATTTGACAGATAGAGATCACAAGTAGGCAGAGAGGCAGGCAGAGAGAGAGAGGAGGAAGCAGGCTGAGCAGAGAGCCCGATGGGGGGCTCGATCCCAGAACCCTGGGATTATGACCTGAGCTGAAGGCAGAGGCTTTAACCCACTGAGCCACCCAGGCACCCCCATATGATTACTTTTTAAACCATACTCTACTCTTCTCTATGTATCTGGATACTACAAAAGATAGAAGAAAATTGTATGGGACATGATTATATGTTTTATTTCTATATTTATTAAATACATGTTAAAATACTTTTAAGTGGGATTTCCAAGCCCACTTGTCTACCTTGGAGTCCTATCTTCTGAGTTTACAGAAGTTACTCATTAGATGATAGACAAAAGTTTAAGGTAAAAACTACATGGATGCCTTCAATATGCATATATGTATTGTAGAATATATTTAAGGAGAAGCAAAACAGCAAACTGACAGCTTTAGCCACAGCTACTGTCATCCGGACGAGATGCTGACTGTAGGGCATAAGCGTTACATCTGCGTTCTGAAGATTGTAGGTTGACTGGTATTCTGCCAAGGGTAAGAATACAAGTGACTCTCTTCCTAGCAGAAAGCCAAAGATGGGAGCCTGGAGGAAACTGAAGTAAACCCAAAAATGAAGTCAAGTCCAAATTCTGCAAAGAAGAATATCCTCAGATTATTTTCATTTCCCCTCCATTACAGCCATCATGCCTTCTATAAGTGTGGTCCAGTTTCCTAGTACATAAGGGAAGGGAGCAAACTAAAAGGCCACACTGGAGAACAACCATGAGTCCTAAAAAAAAAAAAAAGAAAAGAAAAAAAGAAGTATGGTGTAGAAACACCAATGGAGGTTCAGTGAGGTTTTGAGCAAGGAAAGAGTTGCAGAAGAGTGTGAACCAGAAGACCACCTCCCTCTTCAGCCAGGATACTAGGCATGGGAAAGAAGAGCATCAGCCCCTCTTCCAGTCACTCCCACATGCATTAGTTTTGTTTTTAAAATGAAAAATATTATTTACAAGACATGATATGATGGGGAGATAAGGGAGTATGATTTATCAAGATACTAGATAAACATTCTCAAGAGAGCAAAGTTGGTTGAAATTTCCCAGATATTAATATATGTAATACCATAAATGAAATAATTGTGATATTCATACAGACTGTCCTGGTGGCTACAGGACAGTCAGCATAAAAGATACAGTATTTTCAAGAACTTGGTCATGTGTTTTAAAATATTTAAGATATTTAATTTTTAATTATTGAGTTTTATTAAGCCTAATTATGAGTTTCTTCCTAGATAATAAATGATACATGGTTACGGCAGAAGACATGGTATTAACATATGCAATGAGCATCTTCAACTTCAGGTTCCACTCATTCAGTCCGACCCATGGAGAAAACCACGTTGTTCACACTTAACGTGTAGGTTTAGGCAAGAGCATTTCTAGGCACTTGGGGATTTAGTAATGAGCATTTTGGTCCTCATGTCTGCCACACATAAATTGTTTTGAGAGGCTTAAGCTGAACAGTAATGAGCAAGTCTGATACAATAGATTCTGCCTATTAAATTAGTGACCCTGATCATTTAGACTTATATGAAAAACCAACTTACTCTTATGTGCAACACATAGTTTCCATTTTAAGCACTAATTATTTAAATTTCTATATATTTAATAAAGAAAAAGAATATATATTCATGACATAAATATGTATAAATTCTTTCACATTTAAATAGAAAGAAAAGTAGTATAAGAGGACATAGATATGTTTTAAATCTATTGTCCCAGGAGAAGCACCAAGAGAAAAGGATTTCATGTTTAAATGGGAGTACGAAATGCAGATTATACCTTATTTTAGAGATTCACAATACTATATTTGCATTTCAAAGTTTCTGAAAAATTATTCTGTAAAGAAACCTGCTTCACCAAGTCTAACCCACGCAATTGTCAATTCATTTAACCATAATACTGTTCTTTAAAAATCTATTATCAAGACATTTTGAAATGCAACATTAATTATGTCATTTAAAACGTGTATATTGATATGGACCTTGACAGAATGCTTAATAGAGAAAATACTTGTAGGTAGTTTAAGTATATAACATACAATCCTAAATATCTATTAAAACTATTGATTCAGTGGAAATATTTCTCTTTTGACTTAGGATGCTCATGAAAATGCTTACTTTATTTCTGTATATTCCCAAGATTATATTGGTAAAGCAAAAAATTCATAGACATTGACAAACCAAAAAATGGAAAAAGGGACTACATTGCCTAAACCTTTTCTTGATTATTGTTCTTTCAAACCATCAACTAATATCTAGAGCAGAAAATAACACCACATAATTATCAAGGCAACCAGAGTATTTTGCTTATTGCCAATAATGCCACTTCATTTATAAGAAGCGGAAACCCTCTAATCATTCTTATTTCTCCCACTCCAACAGACCCACAACCCCATTATATATCAAGTCTTCTATTCAACACTCAGAAATTACAATACTATAATGAAATTTAATTTTGAATTTTATTTTAATCAAAAACAGCTCATTCAAACTTCAAATAATTTAGTAATTAGCAGAATCCTTAAAGCTTGACTGTAAGGAAGCCATGGCTTATCTCCAGAGAACTTGCGCAACATACATAATTTTATGTGTGTGTGTATACACATATATCACATATGAACATTTTTATTACATGGGGGTTTGTAAATTTAAAGGCATTGGACTTTTAGGGGGCCTAATAAATTACACTGATACTCCATATTTCAGTTCAGAAGCAAGTGAGAGACAGACATAGGAGTCAGGTAGATGGACATTCCCAACCAGCTACTGACAAAGTTGTGTGGAAAATGTGGAAATTAGGAGCTGCATGAGGATCGGGGGACTAGGCTTGAGGTGGTGCAAAACAGAGCTGCTGAACTTGAGTCTCCTTCGAGAAGGAGTCACCAGAAAAACTCCATTGAGCAATAAAGAGAAAAGATAAGTAACTTACCAATATTTGTCAGGGCTCTGGATGGAAAAGATTGATGACAATCATGATGACGAAGATGATAACAACCACAAAAACACTACTAATAAAATCCCCCTGGATACCCTGGATATTTGCCCTCATAAATCTATTCTTACCCTGGGGTTCACCAGCACCACAGTTGGGAAAACATCAAATTGAAAAATTTAAATGGTCCCAGATCCTTCACATACCTTGACAACCAGCAAAAGTAAATTCAAATCCTCTGAAAATGTAACTTCAATCCAGGCTCCAAATTCCTACAAATTAATAACAGTTCATAATCACAATCAAAACTTACCGAATAAACAGTGAAAGAATCTACTCTGAATGAAAGTCAGTTGGAACAATAGAAAACAGCTTTAGATTCCTCAGTGACTTCAGAAGATGTAAATACAAGATATAGAATATAAAATAAATACCTACGAAGGCTTTAAAGGAAATTAACCCCCTCTTTGATTTCTCAGTTCCACTATATCCAACTCTTTTGCCTAATAAAATTCACCACAGGATAGCCATGAAGATCTAGGGATTAGCAAACAATAGCCATAGGCCAAATCTGGCTGTGCCAATTCATTTACCTATTGTCTATGACTGCACATGACAGATTTGAATAGTCATAAGCAAAAATACATGGTGCTCAAAACCTAAAATACTATTATCTGGCTCTTCACAGAAAAAAAAATTGTCAAAGCCTGGACTATACAAACACGTAAAGATAATCAAATAATCAAATAATAAAAATGCCAGTAACACAGAGATCCCTACATTTGGGTAGGTTTTTTGGCACAAAATGGTGGTTTTATTAAAGCCCAGGGACAGGACTCATGGGCAGAAAGAGCTGCCAGATCCCCACATTATAAACTCCTCCCTGGGGTCACATACCAGTAGCAAAATTATAGTTCAAACTATAGAGTACCAAAGAAAGTAAAGACTCCTAAAGTACCCTAGAATTTCTTTTGGGTAAAGCAAATATTTTCTCTAACTCTGTGGTTGCGTTCATTGATTGTTGTTGTTATAACTTCATTAAGTAGTGAATTATATTTTTTGAAAGATTTTTTTTGAGAGAGAGAGAGACCATGAGCTGAGGGGGGTGGGAGGGGCAGAGGAAGAAGCAGACTCCCCCCTGAGCAGGGAGCCTGATAAGGAGCTCCATCCCAGAACACCGGGATCATGACCTGAGCTGAAGGCAGATGCTTCACTGAATGAGCCCCCGAGCACCCCAAAAGTGAATTATAGTTTAAAGAATTTTTTAATGTAGAAAAATATGTTGTTGTTGTTTTTTCATTACCCATGTATTTACAGTGTCTGGCAGTCTTCATTCTTTTTTTATAAATCTGAGTATCCACTTTCTTCTGCTTGAGGAATTTCCTTTAACATTTGTTATTCTTCTGGAAATAAATCTCTAAACTTTCACTGGTCTGAAAATATTTTTATTTTCCCTTCATTTATTAAGGATATTTTCAGTGGATAGAAATGTCCAGGTAAATAATGTGTTTTGTTTTGTTCTATTTTGTTCTTTAAAAATGTTATTCCACTGCTTTTCTGGCTTGACTGTTTCTGATTCTTATCTTTATTCTGGGTTTTGCTATCATTCTGTAAAGAATGTTAAACTTTGTGGGGGGGTAGCTAATAATTTGTGGGTCAGCTTTATCCTTTTGAGTCTTATCTTTAAGCTTTTGTCAGGACCAGTCAGGTATATTCTTTAGCAAAGCTTGACTCTTCTAGGATCTTCATTAAGCACCTCAGATGTTCTTAAGTATCTCCAAACTGGCTGGTCAGAGTGTAAGCATCTTTCTGCCTGTGTACATTCTGGAAATTATTCAAATTACAACCATCCAAGAATTTTTGATTGGCCCCATCCACTTTCACTTATACATGCCCAGATTGGTATTCTGCAACAGTTTCAAAGAGAATCTTCTCTACATTCCTCTCCAGCAGTCTGCACTGCACATGCTAACCACTCAGTCTTCCTGAACTCCAATCTCTGTCTTCTTAGCTTAGCAAAACCACGATTTACTTCTCAGGTTCCCATACCCCTTCCTCCCACACAAATAGATATTTTGGGCACTTTGCAGAAGAGCATCTAGGCAAAAAGACAATCACAGGGCTTATCTTGCTTATTCTCCTTTTTTTCATCACAGTACTAGGATGCCTTTTCTCCAGTGTCTGAAAACATCAGTTTTGCATATTTTGTCTGTTTTTCTAGTTGTTTAAATAGAAGGAAAGTATTGTATAGTTACTCAAATTTGGCCAGAAATAGAAGTTAGCAGGTTGTTTTAATCAGGTTGATAATGGGCCTCCAGATTCTAGCCTATCCTAGTTACTGAATCCTCCTAAAATCCCTTAGAATCCCTGGCATATGGCTGCCAAGCATGATCAAGCCATCACACCTATTGTTGACAGTGGATATTTTAATTTCCAAGTACTTGTGGGTTTCCTGATAATTTTATTCATTTCTAACTCAATCCCATTGCACTCAGAGAACTTTCTCTATTTGATTTTCTTCATTTTAAATATACTTAGACTCGGGTAACATTCTCCCTTTCAATTCATGGTAGTATTTCTTGTAGGATACCTGAAAAAACCCAAAGTGGTAAATAAAGCCTACACTTTGTAAGCCAAACGGTAGCTCCAGCTAGCTTCTAGTAAGTTGATGCGACAGATAGAATTTTGTTTTAAAGAAGTTTTTAGGAAGAACCTTTAACTTAACAGGCATCTGTTTCTCTTCTCTGCACAAAACGATTCGTCACCGTGAAATCTGAGAGAACCAGTTAAGAGCAATATTTTCATACTCTTTCTCGGAAATAATATAAATGTATCCCTTCTTGGGTACCCTTCCCATTTGCCGCTCTTTCCACTTTTTCATTTAGTACCTGCTTTCATACCTATTCTCCCCACCATGGTGTGGTTTTCTGGTTGGAGTCTAATGCTTACCCATAAAACAAACAATAACAACAGACATGCCAATGTCTCTGGTATGCCCCATTTCCAGGAAGAGATCCTAGAATTTTGCAGGTAAAAAATCAGACTATTTTTAGAGTTTACCAATGGGATTCCATTCATACTTAGCCCTAATTTGATTTTATGGCACAAAATAGTTTATTACCTACTCCCAAAGTACTTTAGGAATACACCCAAAGTTAATGGCTGGGATAGCATGTCTTACCCAATGACACCTTCCTCTCCTGGCATGTGCAAATTTGATTCTGGTCCCAGGATAATGAAATCAGACAAAACAAAAGAACTATATGTGCATTTCTCACTTTACCCTCTCATATTCAATGTATTTAATTGACCAAACCAGCCTTTCAAATCCCACCACCACCTATTTTAAATACGAGATTTTTTTAATTTCCTGCTACTGCCCCTCGGAACAGTGTGTTACTTAAACTATAACCCCTGGAGGATTTTACTAGTTACCAAGCACATTTAGATATGGCCTTTAATGAAAAACATATACTGGCAACAGGTCTTTGGGGAGAAGGAAGATATAGGACCGTGAAGCTGGGCAGCTGGGAATGCCCAGCCCGCCCAGGGCAGAGCACCGCCTGCTTCAGGGAAGCCGAGCAGCCGGGAACGCCCAGTCAGCTCAGGGTGGGATGAAATACCTCAGCTCAGGGTGGGATGAAATACCTCCTGCTTCCCTTTTCCGTTATCGCTCACCCCGTTGCGATTTAGAGGAGTCCTTTGAATGTGCTTGGTTAACTATAAACTTTATCCTCCTCCTTGTTTGTCCACAAGACCTGTGACTAATGTTTGACCTTCATGGATTCCTCTGTTGGCTATTGTTTCTATCTAATAAAAGTGAGACTGTGGAGTTGCTCCGGGCAGCGGTCTTTTCGACTGTTGTCCCCTGCTCCCGATCTCTTGCAGCTGTTTGTGCCTAATTCTTCTCCCGTTCGCCAACTGGAAGCAGCAATTTCCCATTCCAATTTTCAGTGAAAACACAGCTCAGTGAGTCAAAGAACGTAATATGTTCATATCTTCTTGCTCTTTCTTGTACATTAGCAGTAAAATGCTTCTGTTGATCAAAAGAAACCTATCTTGGTGGGTCAAATTGATAGACAATCTCCTGTTCAAAACTTTGAACCATACTCTCTCTATATAGTTCCTTCTCTTCCAGGATAAGCAAAGCCTGGAATATCTAGATCCATTTAGATCTATCTATCTATCTACTTATATTTCAGTTAGCATCCAGTTATAGCCCATGGGAATTATATTGGCTGGGAACCCATGCAGTCCACTTGCCAGATGTAGAGAAGGTAGGCCTTGTCCTCAGAAAATTCTCCCATGTTTGGAAACAGTCATGTTTGGGTGATTTCTTTCTTGTGGACATTGGTTTCTTCAGGTGCAAAAAAGAATGCATTGTCATTGGGCCCATCCATGCAGGACATGGCACCTGTGTTTCATTTTGTGAAACCAGGTGGCTAGTTCTAGGGCTCCAAGATCTCATTTATCCTTTGCCCTCACAGTTCATTTCTTTGAGATTTTTGTTCATCATCAACTCACCACAGACTTCCCTGGCCGTATGAGCAAAGAGTGTTCTCGTCTACCATTCACGCTGCCGCCCTTCCCAGCATGCCTCCATCATTCTGCTTTTTTTCTCTAAAACATTTTCTCAACATCTAAATTATTACAAATATTTTATTTATGAAAGAAGTTGCCACTCGCCTTACTAGAGTATAAGCACCATCCCAACAGGAACATGCTCTTGTTTGTTCACTGCTGAATCCTTGGTGCCTAGATGCTGACCATAAAGGAGATGAATTTTTGATGGTTGAATGAAACAGTAAGTGCAGGGAGCTTCCTAATGGAAAATCACCCTTATGGATTCAGAAAATGAAACTGTAATAGCTGTTGCCAAAGTCTGTATTCTTGCTGGCCTGAAAGCCAAAACCTCTGAAGATATTGTTATTCCTCGGTGGATGCATGTTTCAGCCTCTGAATAGCATTTATCTCACATCTTTTTCTGCAGTGGTAGGATGCGCACCTAGCGGTTTATTTACCTCTTATGCTATTTCCATACTCTTTCAGAGAGGCACCACTGAGCTATAATATTTTTAACTCCTCCCTAAATTGTCCCTCCACCTACTCTTACATATGTAAGGTTGTTTCAGGATTTGGCTACCTTCTTTCGTTTTCCTTTGATTTCTGGTCTAGATTTCTTGTTTCCTAAAATACTCCTGTAGAATTCCCCCTTGGAGATGGGGAGAGAGATAAAGCTAGTGAGTTCTAAATCTGTTACAAACATCTATTGTTTGAACAAACCTTGTCCATCTTCACCCCCTTTGGTGCAACAGTGGTGAACTGCATGAACCCTGGAGCCTGACCACCTAGATTCCAATTCCAGCTCTACCATTTACTAACTACATCGCTTTGAATAAGTTACGCAACCTCCCTGTACCTCAACTTCCACAGCTGTAAAATAGGAACCATAGGGGTGCGTAGCTGGCTCAGCATGCAACTCTTGATGTCAGGGTCATGAGTTCAAGCATCACCCTACATTGGGTGTGGAGCCCATTAAAAAAAAAAATCATTGTGGCATATCTGTCACAAAGGATTATTTTTTAAAATAAATGTGCACGTGCATGTGTGTGTGGATACACACACACACACGCACATAAACACATCATGCTTGGAACAACATCTGACATGGAGTAGGTACTCTATTAACAGTTAGCTCTTTCTTTTAGAATCCAGTGTAGGAAGTATTCTGGGAGATTTACATTTTACCCAGGATTGAGTTCAACCTAATTTGGTCCCACCGTGCTCTCATTTAACATCTCTTATCCTTCCTTTAGAACCCTGGTTTTTGGGACACTTGGGTGTCTGTCCGTTACACGTCTGACTTCGACTCAGGTCATGATCCCAGGGTCCTAGGATCAAGCCCCATGTCCCTCTCTTCTCAGCAGGGAGCCTGCTTCTCCAGCTCCCTCTGCCTCCTTCTCTGCCTGCTGCTCTACCTGCTTGTGTCAAATACATAAATAAAATAGCACTGGTTCTCAAATGTGTTGCCTGGGTCAACAGCATTAGCTTCACCTAGAACTTATTAGAAATGTGAGATTCTGGGCTCCACCCCAGACCTACTAATTAGAAACTCTAGGGTGAAGCTAATCAATCTATTTTAACTAGCCTTCCCTGTGATTCTGATAGAAGTCAAATTTTAAAACCACCACCGTAGATTCCTAACTCAGTATTTTTTTATTATGTTCTCTCATTGAACAGTGACCCCATAACTCTATCACCTTGAAAATGTCCACTTGCATGGTTTTTACAACTTTTTTGACCCTTGCATCCCATTTTAGAGATTATGATCTAATTGGTCCAGATGTGCCTTGACCATCAGGATTTTTAAAAGAGGGTTTCTAATATGCAGCCAAGTTTCAGAACACAGATCTATACTCCTGTTTCGGCACAAGTGATTCTGAATTTGTTTCTGGACCTTAATATAAAAACAGTGTTTCCCAGCCTTCCCTAGTGATTCAAATAATTGAAGTCCTTGATACAAATAAAAATTCCAAGCCCCTATCCCAGGCCCAGTAAATCAGAATCTCCCAGAAGCCCTAGGAAGTGGTATTTTTAAATTTTCTTTTTAAATTTATTTATTTGTCAGAGAGGGAGGGAGAAAGAGGGAGCGAGCACAGGCAGACAGAGTGGCAGGCAGAGGCAGAGGGAGAAGCAGGCTCCCTGCCGAGCAAGGAGCCCGATGTGGGACTCGGTCCCAGGACACTGGGATCACGACCTGAGCCGAAGGCAGCCGGTTAACCAACTGAGCCACCCAGGCGTCCCAGAAGTGGTATTTTTAAACAAGCACCCCAGGTGATTCTTCTCATTATGGAAATTAAGAAAAGAGTGATACATCAAAAATAAATATGTATGATTCTTGTTACTTTTCATTGAGGGATGAGAATACTGTCTAGATCAGTGTTCTGCACTGCAAGTAGAATTACACGTCTTAGTTTTCATATGTTTTTTATCTTTTTACTCATTATAGTGTCATAAACTGAGTAATTATTCTATTTGGGTTCCCAAAGGAACAAAGTATGTGATTTGGATTTTATAGAAGGAAAACAAAACCTCAGAGTATTTTTTCATCAAGAATGAGATCCAAATCCCTTGCTAACCTTGAAAGGAGATTACTTGCTTGCTTAGTTAGGAAGAATGACCAAATTCATTATGCCCCACATAAAAAGTCCCACTACTACTCTGAAAAAAAAATTTAAATTAAAATGAGCAGTTATTTTAAATGGAATAAAACTTCATTTAGAGATTATAACTTTACCGGTTGCATGATAATTAAATACCAATTAATTATTACAAAGCTAGCATTTGTGAGGTTAAATAATTATTTGGGAAAAAAAAATTACGAAGTCCAAATTGAAAACACCAAGAAATTTAATGTATCAAAATTACCATAAAACTTGCACAGTGTCTCTTTGGAATTAATGAGACAGAACACTCTGTATGGTAGTGACATTACAGGGTAACTTTATGTATTTCTAATGCAGTAAATGTGCTTTTATCAATTAAATACACAGCTTTTAGTATTTAGCTTGTAAAGTTATCTCGCTAAGTGACAAGAAGTACATTCATTAGGTTATGTGATTTAATTTATTATCATATAATTTATTCTGCTTTATAGATGCTTAAAATAGCTGAATTCATTTCACCAGATTCAGGACTCAGAGAGCATAGCTTCCATGATTTGCCTGAAACTTTAATCTTGAGATCATTTGACTCAGGCAAAATGCATCTGTGGACAGGCCTAAAGATCACAGCTACCTCAAGAACATCAGATACTTCCACCTTGAATTATTCAACAACTATGACTGTGTCAATCTGTACAAACTTCAAAATAAGGAGTGCTCAGAAAGCATCTCTCTGTTCTACCCATCAAGCATTAGAGCATAATGAACAAACTGTAATAATTTATCAAAACAAAATCCAAAATATAAGTAAATTGCATAAAATTTTTTTTAAAGATTTTTTTAATTTGACAGAGAGAGAGACAGTGAGAGAGGGAACACAAGAAGGGGAGAGGAAGAGGGAGAAGCAGGTTCCCTGCTGAGCAGGAAGCCTGATGCGAATCTTGATCCTAGGACCCTGGGGTTATGACCCCAGCTGAAGGCAGACACTTAAGGACTGAGCTGCCCAAGCGCCCCTGCATAGAATATTTTTAACTAGAGAATAAGCAACATGGTTTAGTGCTTTTTAATATTAAACAGAAAGGCCCCTGGATCATTGTAAAATCTGCTCTGCTTACCTTCATAGTGAGTTCTATCGCCAGCTTGTTCCCAAGATGCCTTGAGCTTTCTGCCACCATCTTCCCACCTAATGCTCCAATGGCTGTAGCCCCCCCTTCCAACCAAATGTCCCCTTTCTGGGTCCTACTCTCCTTCAGAATGATAGCTAGTCCAATTAGCTAAGCACCTGTAACTAAATCCAAAGTGTTTGCTAAAGCAGTGCTTCTCACACTCTAATGTGTATTTGGATCACCTGGGCATCTTGTCAAAATGCAAATTCTGAATCAACAAGTGGGGTGGGTCCACTGATTTTGTAATTCTCTCATGCTCCCAGGTGATGTTCCTGCTGGTCCACAGATCACGTTCTGAGTAGAAAGAAGCTGATAGGTTTTTGTTTTTGTTTTTTCCCAAGCTAGAGCATGGTCTTTCCTGTCTAGTCCAAGGACTTAGTGCTTCAGAAAAAAAAAAAAAAAATGCAGATTTCTGGGCTTAATTCCAGACTTACTGAATCTGAATCTGTGAGGAATGAGCCCAAGAATATGCCATTTTAATAACCTCCTCAGGTGAATCTGTGCATCCCACAGGCTAAATTACAGGTTCATCTCCAACTCCGTTCCTAGGGTTTCCATGTCATAGCTAGACATTTTGGGGTTTTTTTTAAACATTTTTTATTTCTTTATTTGACACACAGAGAGAGATCACAAGTAGGCAGAGAGACAGGCAGAGAAAGAGGGGGAAGCAGGCTCACTGCTGAGCAGAGAGCCTGATGAGGGGCTCAATTCCAGGACCCTGAGATCGTGACCTGAGCCAAAGGCAGAGGCTTAACCCACTGAGCCACTCAGGCACCCCCATAGCTAGATGTTTTGAGAGCTGCTTTCTACAGGTATTGTCCTGATCCAAAGGAGCAAATCAAGTACTGGAGGCAGCAGATAAAATGACAGGTTACGTGAGAATAGTTTTAGAAAAGTAGGACACAAATTATCAATGGAGCCATGTCTTCATTCTAAACAATAAAGAAGCCCTTTTATTTTCTCTGATGTGGGCACCTTGTAGAGTACATAAAATTGCTTGTGAATAAAGTTCTTTTGTGCTACTAGCAATAGTGGGAATGTTTGCCAGAGCATGTGAGTCTCTGAGTATCTCACTTGGCTATCTCCAGCTTGCCAATTTCTCTTGTTGACATTGCTCTCACTTGCCATTACTTGGCACCACATGGCGGGTGCTAAGTCATTGCTGGTAATTACATGCTTCAGTAGAAACTTAGATCCTGCATGCTCAGGAGAGTGTAAAAGCTGTCATGAAAATTTAAAAATAGAGACTCAAGCATGTGGCCTCTCAAAAGATCTACATGCAGCTTTCAACAGCAACATTTCAACAGAAGTGAACATGCTCAAAATGTAAAGATTAAATGTGTCCAGGTTGGTATTTTATGGAAATATCTGCTGAAAAATGCCATTAATGAAATAACTTTCTAAAAGCGCAGCTGCTGAAAGTACCTCACCAACATGGAAAGATAATAGAGCCTTTACCCTCCAGTCACACTGTCACCCTCCCTCCCTTAGAGAAGTCACCAACTGATATCAATTCCACTCATTTGCTTGGCCTAGAAGCTTGCAGATAGTTATGTTGAGCATATTGAGATTTTTCTGAGAGGAAGTGATATTCTGAGTAATATTTCTTCCAAACACTACTTCAATGTTCTTCAGATGAGCTCGATTTTAAGCATGGTGTGTTTTGTTGCTCAAAGCAGAATCTGGAAGTAAGTCAAGATTTCACAAATCCTGTACAGAGGTATGCAATTTAAAACTTTGACATTTTCAGAAATATGTAAGAATTCAAGTCAAATTTGGTTTATTCTAAATCACTCTGCCTAACCCTGGGGAAAATCAAATAGAAGGGGAATTCTTTGACATCAGGGAAGAGAAATAGTTATTGCTATATCTACATGAAGACATATACAGCAAAAATGAAGAAAGGTTAAAAGAGAAAAATGAATCTAACTAAAATAGAACTCCTAAGTTGAGCACTAAATTTTCTTAATATACTTGATCCTAACTAAACAGCTATTTATTTCAACTTCTTATTTCAACACTCACTTCATTTTATAAATGGAATATTCTTCTAATATATGTCAATAAATGAAAACTCAATTCTGTTTCCACAAAAACAAAAATAAGAAGCTCTATGGGGGATGAAATTACAAAATGAAACTATTCTCTGTATCTATCACAATCTCAGGATGATTGTGATCTTGTGCCTGGGGTATAAGGAGAGGGTTGCTAATAAAATAACCCTACAAATATCTATATTGATAATCAAAATATAAGCGATGTGAGAGAATAGAGAATGTTGATGTGATTCAAAGGACTGGTGTCTTCAGGTTGGGAGATCAAGGACTGCTTTGTGGAGTTGATGCTTTCTTATAAAATGCTTGTGTAAGATTTTAGAAAGACTAGTAAGAACATTGAGAAGAATTAGCAGACACTGCTACAAAAGTATAAAGACTGGAGAGCATAGGATGTGTTTGACTGAAGTGTGTGGGTTTGGTTTCCTCTTGGGTACAAGTAAGGAAGAACTAGGGGGGTAGCTAATGAAAGTAGGGAGCCATGTAATGAAGGCATTGACTAGCAAGCTGAAGACATTTTTCCTGACTCAACAATGGAAAATCTTACATTACAGTAAATAATGGCAAAATTAGTTTATACAGTGGATTTGAGTGAGGAGATGACTAGTTATAAAGTTACTATGAAATAGCAATATTGAGAAAATAGAGGAAGAGAAAGCCAAGAGGGAATCGGATGGATTCATCTTGGAGTATTGAGATAGAAACTATTGAACTCGGTAATGGGTTGGATATAAGTTTAGGCACACAGATAAGCAGGAGGTGTAGGAGAGGGAATTCAAAACTGCCTTGGGATTTCAAGTTTAGATGACTAAGAAAATAGAACATTTTTTTCCAAAAAAAAAAAAAAAAGTAAAATTGAAAAGTAAAATGTATATATAGAAATTTTGCCACTTTAATTCAAATTTAAGAAGGTTTGCCTCATTGTTTTGTAGATCTCTCAAAAGATGTACAAATTAACAATCTAGGGGTGCCTGGCTGGCTCAGTTGGAAGAGCATGGGACTTTTGATCTCAGAATTGTGAATTTAAGCCCCAACTGGGTATAGATATTGCTTAAATAAGTAAATAAACTTTAAAAAAGTCTAGATAATTACTTCGATTATTTTCTTTCAATATACTAGTATCCATGTAGTCTTTTCAAGATAATATGAATGGATTACATTATAAACACATAAACTGAAAACCAAGCAATATCATAACAGAAGTTATTTTAGTATTGATTGTTTTATTAAAATCACTGCTTTATACTTTTAAATAGTAGATATGCAAATAAAATCTTAAAATGTGCATACTATTGAATTTGCTTCACTAAACTTGTTTCATTTGTTGTTTTTTTTTTATTTGAGTATAGTTGACAAACAATATTACACTAATTTCAGGTGTTCAACATAGCGATTCACAAGTCTACACATTATGCTTTGTTTAATACAAGTGTAGCTACCATCTGTCCCCATATATTGCTGTTCCAATATCATTATATTCCTTACGCTGTATCTTTTATTCCAGTGACTTGTTCATTCCAAAACTGGAAGCCTGTATTTCCCTTTCCCCTTTACCCTTTTTGTCCAGCCCCCTAACCCTCTCCTCTGGCAATCATCAGTTTGTTCTATTATTGGTCTGATTCTCCTTTTTTATTTTGTTTTTCTTTTAGATTCCACATATGAGTGAAATCATATGATATTTTTCATTCTCTGACTGACTAATTTTACTTAGAATTGTACCCTCCAGGTCCATTCATGCTGTCTCAGATGACCCAATTTCATTCTTCTTTATGAATGTTTGAGTAATAATACTAAATCTATCTATCTATCTATCTATCTATCCTGTATCTTCCTTATTCACTCATCTATCTGTGGACACTTAGGTTGCTTCCATATCTTAGCTTTTGTAAATAATGCTGGCAATAAACATAGGAGTGTCTATATCTTTTCAAATTAGTGTATTCATTTTATTTGGGTAAATACCCAATAGTGGAATCATTGGATCACATCCATTTTTAATTTTTTGAGGAACCTCCATACTGTTTTCCACAGTGGCTGCACCAATTTACATTCCCACCAATGATGAATAAGGGTTCCTTTTTTTCTGTCTTTGCCAACACTTGTCATTTCTTGTCTTTTTGATTTTAGCCTTTCCACATCTATAAGGTGATAGCTCCTTGTGGTGTTTATTTGTTTGTTTGTTTGTTTGTTTGTCTTTTAAATAGGCTACATGCCCAGCATGGAGCCCAATGTAGGGCTTGAACTCAAGCAACCCTGAGATCAAGACCTAAGCTAAGATCAAGAGTTGGACACTTAATTAACCAAGCCACTCAAGCACCCCTCATTGTGGTTTTGATTTCAATTTCTCTGATGATTAATGATATTAAGAATCTTTTCCTGTATCTGTTAGCATCTGTATGTCTTCTATGGAAAAATATCTATTCAGGTCCTCTGTCCATTTTAATTGGATTGTTGGTTTTTTGGTGATAAGTTGAAAAAGTTCTTTCTATATTTTGGAAATTAACCCTGTATTGGATATATCATTTGAAATGCCTTCTCCCATCCAGTAGATTGCTTTTTTGTTTTATTGATGATTACTTCTGCTGTGCAAAACCTTTTCATTTTGATAGTCTCAATAGTTTGTTTTTGCTTTCTTTCCCTTGTCTCAGGAGACATGTCTAGGAAAATGCTGCAATGGCTGATGTCAGAGAATTTACTAGGATTTTTATAGTTTCAACTCTCACATTTAGGTCCTTAATCCACTTTGAGGTTTTATGGTTTGGGGTATGTATGTGTGTGTGTGTGTGTGTGTGTGTGTGGTGTTAAAATGTGGTCCAGTTTCATTCGTTTACTTGTAGCTACCCAGTTTTTCCAGCACTATTTATTAAACAGACTGTCTTTTCCCCATTATATATTCTTAATTGACCATGTAAATATGGATTTATTCCTAGGCTTCCTATTCTGTTCCGTTGGTCTATATGTCTATTTTTGTGCCAGTACCATAATGTTTTGATTAATAAAGCTTTGTAGTATATCCTGAAATCTGGAATTGTGAAACTCTTGCTTTGTTTTTCTTTCTCAAGATTGCTTTGGCTATTTGAGATCTTTTGTGATTCCATACATATTTTAGTGTTATTTGTTTTAGTTCTGTGAAAAATGTTGTTGGTATATTAATAGGGATTATGTTGAATCTGTAGATTCCTTGCCTACTATGGACATTTTAACAATATTAAAACTTCCAGTCTATGAGCATTCCATATGTTTGCATTATCTTCAACTTCTTTTATCAGTGTTTTATAGTTTTCAAGTACAGGTCTTTCATCTCACTGGGTAAGTTTATTTCTAGATATTTTATTCTTTTTGGTGCAATTAAAACAGGATGATTTCTCTTTCTGCTACTTTATTTTTAGTGTATAGATATGCTACTGATTTCTTCATATTAATTTTGTATCCTGAAACTTTACCAAATTCATCAGTCCTGATAAAGTTTTTTGGTAGAGTCTTTCAGATTTTCTCTGTATAGTATCATGTCATCTGCAAATAGTGATAGTTTAACTTCTTCTTTACCAGTATAAATGCCTCTTATTTCTTTTTCTTATGATTGCTATGGCTAAGACTTCCAGTACTATGTTGAATAAGGCATTAGCCTTGCATTAGTAAGACAAAAACCACAGGAACTGAGTTGACATATGAGCAGACTCTAAAGGAAATATTCCTTAAAAAATGTTTACGTAAATTTGCTTATATTATTTCATTTTTAGGATTATATGAGTAAAAATTTATAGTGTAGTTTTATATATGGTATATTTGTTATTGAAACAAGAAATTCACTGATAGAGGTAATATTGTACATTTATTAGCACACTTTAATGATATAATAAAAGTTAGCTATAATTTGGAAAATCAATAATCTTTACCTATAACACTTATGTTGTGTTAGGCACCATGTTAGAATTAGGCACCAGGTTTCAGCTATAAAAAGGAAACAGGCCCACCCTAAAGGAAGTTATTATCTGAAAGAGTAGAAAAGCCACTCAACTGTAACAGAGTTTGAAATCTAAGGACACAGTGCTATGATGTACAAAACACATGCACCTAATGCAGGTATGATAGATCAGAGAAGGCTTCTTCAACCTCAGAGTAGAGAAGTAACTGGACCAATGGAAAGAACTGAGGTGAACATGGAAATTTCCCATCAGAGAAGATGTAACGAGAAGACCTAGAGGCAAGGAGCTGGACAGCAGGAAATGTTGTGGACAGCAGTGGGGGAGGGGGTGGTAAAAGTAGGGATAAAAGGATGATGGAAGGATTGTGTGCTCTGTTAAAGAGTTTGGGATTCTACCCAGAAGTCAGGTGCAAAGCAGAGAAACAGATCGATTAGACTGAAAAGAGAAACCGGCCTTGAGGATATTGCAGAATATGAAAAGAGATACTGATGTCTCTAAACATTTAAAAGTGGATATAAATGTGATATAGTAAGACTAGCAGAATGTGGTAAATGAATAAATATGGAGATAAGGGAAAGGGAGAGGTCTAACAGCAAGATCTAAGATAATATTAAGTCCCTTAAATTGGGTAACCAGAGAGTTAGTATTCACTAAGATAGAATCCATAAAAAAAGACCAAACCTGGAATGTAAGATATGAATTGAACTTTATGTATATTGCACTAAAAATGCCTAAGTTATCCAAATGGAGGCATCCTATAGACAACTGGACATGCAGGTTTGAAGCAAAGAAGAAAGATCTGGTCCAGTGACTGATCATCAGCATATATGTGGCAATTGAAATAAAGGGAGTAAATGAGATTGTTCAGGGATACTATTTAAGCTGACAATTGGAGCTTGAAAAATACCAACAATTAATGCCAAAGGGGAAGAAAAGTAGTCAGGGATAAAATCAGTAAATAGAAGAAGTGAAAATGTGATGAAAGCCACAAGAACTGTTTTGAAAAACTAATGCATTAATGCTACTTAATGGTCAAGGATGTTAAGAACTGAAAAGTGTCTACTGGACTCATTAGCAAGAATATTATGAACAAACATTGCAATAATATTTCTGTAGATTAATGGGGGCAAGCTAATTTGTACTGAATGACAGAGGTAAATTTCAGAAAGAAATTATAGATAACTCTTTTATTTTTTTTTTAAGATTTTATTTATTTATTTGACAGAGAGAGAGAGTACAAGTAGGGGGAGCTGCAGAGACAGAGGGAGAAGCAGACTCCCCGCTGAGCAGGGAGCCCCATATGGGGCTTGTTCCCAGGACCCCAGGATCATGACCTGAGCCAAAGGCAGATGCTTAGCCCACTGAGCCACCCAGGTGCCCCTAAACAACTTTTAAATAAAGCTTCAGATATTTAGTATATGTGCTGCCAAAGCAAGCACAAGCTTCAGAGATATTTAAAGACAGACATAGAAGAGATATAAGATTATCTATATTGCCTGGCATGGTTAAATGTTCATTAGAGATATGAGTACACAATGACTTTGAAGATACAGGATGGAATCAAAACACCTCCCAGGTGAAATAATTAACATTAAGAGGGTGGGGGAATTTTTTTTTCTTATGTAAAGAAGAAAATGATGGATTCATTTTTTTTTTTTAGCCCAGTGTATTGGTTTTCTATTGTTATATAAAAAATCACTATGAACTTAGTAGTTCACAACTACAAAAATTCTCATCTCACAATTTTCAGAAGTCTGGACACAGGTTAGCTGGGGCATGTCAGGGAGAACAGAGTGAAATCAAGGTGTTTGTTGGCTGGGGCTGTTTCTCATCTGAGATACAGGGTCCTCTTCTAAACCCACTGGTTCTTATCAGAACCTTATTCCTTGCAATTGTGAAACAGGTCCCTGCTCTACTGCTGGCTGTTAGCCAGGTGTTGTTTTAACACACCATTTGTTGTGCCTTTCATGTTGTCCTCTCTACAAATGGCAGTTGCTTCTTCAAGGCAAACAAGAAAACATTTGCTGCTTCAAATCTCTCTACTAGAAGGACCAGTCTCTTTTAATGGCTCATCTGGTTAGATCAGGACCACCCAGATAATTCCTTGTGATTAACTCAAAGTCAACTGATTGGAAACCCTAATTCCATCTGAAAATTCTCTTCACCTTTATAATATAATGAAACCTAATTGCAGGAATGACATCTAATCTACTCACAGGTCCCAACCACACCCAAAAGGAAGAGATACTATAGAACATGTAATACAGGAGGAGGGAAGTCTGAGTGCTATCTCAGAATCCTGCATAACACACAACAAGAAAAAAACACCCTAACTTTAAATATTTTCCTTTTTTTTGAAGGGAGATTTGTTCACTACTCACTTAATATGAGGGTACTCATATCTAAATACATAAATATGTACATTGTTTTATATCTAGCTTTTACAGAAGTAATTCTCAGTCTTAAAAGAACAAAAACTACAAAACAACTAAAAATTTACTATTTATTGAAAAAAGCAACACCATTGAAAACTACTGGGACCCTACTAACCCAGGGTTAGGCTAAGAGTATAATTGCAAAGAGATCTCATTAGTCAACACAGAGATCTAAATCATGGCCTTCAGTAACCCTAAAAAAAAAAAAGATAACAGGAAAATTAAGGCAATTATTGCAACTCTTTGATACAGCTTTTCCCACCTGTCTTTATGAAATCATCCTTGGGAACTTCTGCTTTGGGGTGACACTAACTGTTGACCCTCTTTGGTGCCGTACAGACTTACTGCTTAAGGTAGACTGTCTCTCCCCATTCCCTCATAGGTATTTTCATAGGTACACTCAGTTTTGGACTTCTCTCAGCACAGAAAAAGAAGACTCCTGTAGGGGACTTCTTTCCCTTTGGATTCAGGATCTCTTTACAAAATGAGTAGAGACTAACCATGCGAGAGTTAGGTACCTGTTCCTAATAGAACCTACTCTATCAGCCCTCAAAACACTGCTAGCACAAATGAATTCCCACTCACTTTATTCTTCCAGAATTGTACAGAATTAAACTGTAATAAAACTCAAACGGAAAAATTAAGAAATGATGAAACAAATGACCTTTTCTTCACGGAATGTGCCCTGGAAATCGTAATACCTACCAAACAACAACAATGAAACATAACATAGTATCTCCTTCTGCAAATTAGTAAGATAATTCGATTCTAGGATGGTTCAAACACAGAGAAATACAGTGCCATTATCAATCTACGGTGTCTTCAGTGGTGTGGAAAGAGGATGAGGCTGGAAATACAAGTATGTGCAATTAGGATATATTTGTCATACATGAGCCATGAAAATAATCTGGGATAGATAAGTGAAAAGAGGATAAAAATAGTACCTCCCACTAGTTATTATGTCCCCATGTTATTATAGTCATTATGGTGGATACTTTATTTTAATTTTTTATTTAAATTCAATCTACTAATATATAGTGTATTATTGGTTTATAGGGGTAGAGCTTAGTGATTCATCAGTTGCATATAATCCCCAATTCTCATTACATCAACTGCCCTCCTTAATGCCCATCACCCAGTTATCCCCTCTCCCACCCACCTCCCCTCCAGCAACCCTCAGTTTGTTCCCTACAGTTAAGAGTCTCTTATGGTTTGCTTCCTCTCTGATATCTTGTTTTATTTTTCCTTCCCTTCCCCTATGTTCATTTGTTTTGTTTCTTAAATTCCACATATGAGTGAAATCGTACGGTATTTGTCTTTCTCTGACTAACTGACTTCACTTAGCATAATACCCTTCAGTTTATGGTAGATACTTCAAACACATTACCTCAGACCTTCACAATGACCTGGCAATGTAGGTACTTGTCTCAATTTCTACATTTTTACAACAGGGACAGACAAGTTAAGAAACTTATCCAGGGACACAGAAGGAGTGAGCAGCTGTAATATGTCCCCAAGTTTAGCTGACTTCAAGGCCTGTGCGATTTCTCATATATCACATCGCCTCGGGTTGGAAGAAGTGCTAGTGAGGAGCCTGATGTCATATGTTTCCAGAGCACTGGAGTAGCACATGCTAAAATAACCTCAGACTCTTTTGGCTGCTCATGACCTCCTTTTTTAGAAAAGTACCACAAAACATAAATTTAGTATGCCCTATTGCCCTGCATATGATGAGATTATGTCCTATAAACTGGTTTATTTTCATAATAGTATTTTTAATAAGACAGACTTTTTAAAAATAAATACTTTATCCATTAAACATTTTTATATCAGAGATTTCATAGCTGATTAAATTATTGGATTTAGGGGGCATCTGAGTGGCTCAGTCGGTTATGCATCTGCCTTCAGCTCAGGTCATGATCCCAGGGTTCTGGGATCAAGCCCCGCATCTGGCTTCCTGCTCAGTGGGAAGCCTGCTTCTCCCTCTCTCACTCCCCCTGCTTGTGTTTCCTCTCTCTCTGTGTCAAATAAATAAAATCTTTAAAAAAGAAATTAGATTCTTGGATTTGGTCATTTTTTTTTCTTTTTCTTTTTTTTTTTTTAAGACCACAGTTAAATGACGCTCTAAATATGTAAGTCACAATACCTTAGTTTCCCAGGCTTCTTCTTATGGTTTAGCTTGTACAAATATGTACCATTTTCATTCAGAAAAAAAAAAAAATCATTATTTGAAGGAAAAAAGAGACATTATATCAGTAACATGCATGTGGGTACTGGGAACAATTCTATAGCTTTTGTGCTATTATAGGGTGATATACTTGCTGTTTCCTGTAGTATTTCTCTCCTTCCCCTTTGAGAAGCCAACATCCAAGACTTCTGCCTGCATGTCCAGAGCCAGAAACTCATTAGGATTGCAGCCCTGCAAGGCAGTGCTGGGAACCAAACTGTGAAATTGTGATTCCTCGAGTGGAGTGTGGGAAGCCCTATGTACTGATAGTTTTCTAATGGATTGAACCACACAATCACAGCAAATAGAAAACCCTGAAGGCTGATTCTTTGTGTGTGTTTATTTTAGTGGTGTTCAAGAGAAAACTAATCAGAGAAAAATTTATGAAAACAAATGTTTCCTTGGCTAAGAGACATCTGCTCTAATATTTGCTTTTCATTGATAGTGTGGAGGCCAAAAAAACAAACAAACAAAAAAACAAGGCTGTACCCACCTTGAGTCTAGCCCCGACATAAGTACAGCCATCTTGGCAAAGCAGAAGCTGGCACCTTGCACCCCCTCTCCACCCGCTCCCTTCCCCTGGGTAGTATATGTGACATTCCTCAGCCATCCCTGGCTGCCCTAAAAGAAAAACAAATAGCTAACTTGCAGAGATCACAATCCTGCAAGACAGGAGTCTCCCTTGGTTTACCAATGTCCTAGAGATTTACAACAGAGAAGCTATCTTAATAATAGCACAATTTCCAGAGGCAAATAACTCAGTTCCTCAAGCCCTAAATAAAGTTAAATTTCTTCTAAACCCAAATCTCACTAACAAGGACACGTGATAGGAGAAATGTGACACCTTATCTCTAAACCTCCAAGATAATGTCAGCAATCATTCCCAAGCATATGACCCACTGATATACATCTAAAGAGTCTCACAGGAAGATTTTTATTATTGGTAATGAATAACCTTTCCCCAGACAATAGCTAGCCCCTCAAGGTCCTGGAGACCGGGCTTCCAAAATTCCTTAGAGACTTATATCATCCATAACCCTCTTTGTCCTCACCCACCGCCGAGTCCTCTCCTACTCTGTCCATATACACTATGGAGTATTATGCCTCCATCAGAAAGGATGAATACCCAACTTTTGTAGCAACATGGACGGGACTGGAAGAGATTATGCTGAGTGAAATAAGTCAAGCAGAGAGAGTCAATTATCATATGGTTTCACTTATTTGCGGAGCATAACAAATAACACGGAGGACATGGGGAGATGGAGAGGAGAAGGG